>WEKX01009951.1:1499-20047 GCA_013390025.1 Pitta sordida | reverse complement strand
CAAAATCTTAGAGGTTTTAAGATACAAACCTCAGCTGCCAGAAACCCCCCCAAATTGTGTTACAAAAATAAAAAGTATTGAGTTGAAATGATTCCAGCCTCTCTGCTTTCAGAAACTGAAGTTATTGAGGGAGCTTCTGTTTTTCCCTCTCTGAGCTCGTGCCCGCATTAGTTGTACAAAGTATGTGATGATGAGCCAGAACTGTCTTCAAATGAAGGCGATTTGCTCATCTGGCATTGTAATGGAAAAAGAAAAGATGTAAAAAGAGGGAGGAGAGATGAACAAATAAAGTAATGCAGGAAATGCAATACAGTGGGTAGGAGTTTAGCTTACATGTATATTTTGAGGTGTAAGGTATGGTGTCACCCTCCACATCCCTCCGGTATGATTGTGATAAGGTTTAGGTGTGTTTCAAAGCTCATGATTTGTTCTCTAGAAGCGTGTCAGTTAGAGTTGGTTGGTATTTAGATTGAGCCTTTAACGTATAATTTTGTCCATTTCAAAAATCTGATAGCATCAGGTTCAGCAGCTTTTGATTCTTCCATCACAAGTTAAAAAAATAATAATAAATCAACATATATTCTCCATGACAGGAGGCAAAATGAAATTGAAATTGATTCCCTGTCTCTGACCATTTCCTTTTACTCCTTAGATATCTGACAGGAGACCAGCTGAGAAGTGAATCCTCCACAGAAGCTTACATCAGGTGCCTTCGAATGGGGTGTCGGTGCATTGAGTGTGAGTAAAGAGCTTGTGGAATGGTTTGTAACACACTCTCTGGAGAATTAGTTTCCCCTGTTTACCAAGAAAGAAAAAAGAACTGAAATCAAGAACTACTTTGTTTTCTGAATTTGAAGTTAGTCATATAAAAAACACCGATTCCCTAATTTTTTTTTCCTTCTCTCACTATTGCCCTGTTCACTTCCTCTGATTCTTGTTTCTGAGCAGTTTTAAGAACATCTTCCTAAATCTCCTCTCACTGTACACCAAAAATGCAATCCTGAATCTATAGGAAAGCTTAGGATTTAAACTGGAGTACTGTGTGACATAGACAGATAATTTATTTGCCTTCATTGTAATACAGACAACCTATGACACAGAGATTTGTGTGATTTGGTGCCGTTCGTGATCCTGTTTAACTGTCTTGTAAATCAGCTGATGTCTCTGTGCATTTGTTCTCCATCAGTTTTGTGTGTTTTCATCCCTGAACTTGTGTTCCTTATTGAAAAGTTCCACTTCATTTTAATGTTATTTACTTGGTTAATGCAAAATGTGTCTCAAATTAGAGCTTCAGGGTTAAAATGAAAAAAAGACATAAGCTCTTATCTTGTCACTTGTAGTGTATTTATCCCTGGAAGATTATTGTGAACAAGTAGACTGACACTATAGCTGTCTGAATCTTTTATTTCTAGATTCCTACATAGTAATGCTTTGGGAAGGTTTTATATTGTATTTTATTTGTCTTGTTCCTACTTAAATGAACTCAGTTTCCTTTGCGAGAGATGCAAATTAATCTAATAGAATATTTTGTTAGAACATTAAAGTTTACGAATCAGTATGTAGAACACTGGAGTTTTGGATGTATACTTTCTACTAGAGTAATTTAAGGAACTGCTTGGTCTCTTCCTTTTCCACTGTTTGTCTTCCCTAGTGGATTGCTGGGATGGTCCTGATGGGAAACCCATCATTTACCACGGATGGACACGGACAACAAAGATCAAATTTGATGACGTCGTGCAGGCAATCAAAGACCATGCCTTCGTTACATCTGAGTGAGCTTTGTTGGATTTTCCTTCAGCCTGTTTTCATAGCCCTTTCTGAACTCATTCCCTCTGTAATCTAGAGCAAAAAGTAATAGGAGAATAATGACATTCTAATAGTCTTCATTACTGCCAAGTGTCGGTCTTTAGTAGATTAAATTTTGAGGAAACGTCTCAGCACGTAACGATTTGTTGCTAACAAAGATAATGAATGCCCCAAAGTGGTTTCCATCTACTTTCTTGGGTCTTTTATTAAATTGAGAGTGAAATTTCTACTGTTTTATAAACTGTCTTAAAGTTTTTTTAGAAATTAATAGAATAATACAAGTGACAAATAATACGTCTATCAGGTGATGTTCATGTTTAGGGTAGGTCTTAGCTGAAATGTTGAAATCATAGCCTGCCTCCAGAACTGATAACACAGGCTTAAATCTTCTATAACTTGTGCTGAGATGCCCTTAACATGAAGAATATTACCCCAAAACTGAGAAAGAGATCCAGCTGTCAGTATCCTGTTTTTCCATTTTTCCAGTTGGCTACAGAGAAGCATTATTATAGGACATGACGCATTGTGTTTCACACTCTTGTCAGAGTGCATGTGAAAGGAAAGATACAACTTTGAGGAGAGGAGAAACAAATTTTTACATAATGGTACCTCAGCAACTGTGTCCAAAGAGCTTGGAGGGAATCTTTGTCCTCACAGATATTCAAAGCTTGGCTGTACACAGCTCTGATCTGACCTAGGAACTGGGCCTTCCCAAAGAAGGGATTTGGACTGGATGGCCTCCACAGGTCCCTTCTGACGTTAGGGACTCTATGATTGCACATCTGTTGTTATTTGTTGAGTGACTATCTCTTCCTTTTGTCTTCTTGTTCACTTAAAACATTTTCTTTGATCTGGGAGGGGGTGAAGGAGGATGTTGTTTTCTTTACCTTGCCACCTGTAGCAAAACTGAATTGTCTTCATTCCCCTGGGTTTTCTCCATCACAGATACCCCGTCATNTAAAGAGCTTGTGGAATGGTTTGTAACACACTCTCTGGAGAATTAGTTTCCCCTGTTTACCAAGAAAGAAAAAAGAACTGAAATCAAGAACTACTTTGTTTTCTGAATTTGAAGTTAGTCATATAAAAAACACCGATTCCCTAATTTTTTTTTCCTTCTCTCACTATTGCTCTGTTCACTTCCTCTGATTCTTGTTTCTGAGCAGTTTTAAGAACATCTTCCTAAATCTCCTCTCACTGTACACCAAAAATGCAATCCTGAATCTATAGGAAAGCTTAGGATTTAAACTGGAGTACTGTGTGACATAGACAGATAATTTATTTGCCTTCATTGTAATACAGACAACCTATGACACAGAGATTTGTGTGATTTGGTGCCGTTCGTGATCCTATTTAACTGTCTTGTAAATCAGCTGATGTCTCTGTGCATTTGTTCTCCATCAGTTGTGTGTGTTTTCATCCCTGAACTTGTGTTCCTTATTGAAAAGTTCCACTTCATTTTAATGTTATTTACTTGGCTAATGCAAAATGTGTCTCAAATTAGAGCTTCAGGGTTAAAATGAAAAAAAGACATAAGCTCTTATCTTGTCACTTGTAGTGTATTTATCCCTGGAAGATTATTGTGAACAAGTAGACTGACACTATAGGTGTCTGAATCTTTTATTTCTAGATTCCTACATAGTAATGCTTTGGGAAGGTTTTATATTGTATTTTATTTGTCTTGTTCCAACTTAAATGAACTCAGTTTCCTTTGCGAGAGATGCAAATTAATCTAATAGAATATTTTGTTAGAACATTAAAGTTTATGAATCAGTATGTAGAACACTGTAGTTTTGGATGTATTCTTTCTACTGGAGTAATTTAAGGAGCTTCTTGGTCTTTTCCTTTTCTACTGTTTTTCCTTCCTAGTGGATTGCTGGGATGGTCCTGATGGGAAACCCATCATTTACCACGGATGGACACGGACAACAAAGATCAAATTTGATGACGTCGTGCAGGCAATCAAAGACCATGCCTTCGTTACATCTGAGTGAGCTTTGTTGGATTTTCCTTCAGCCTGTTTTCATAGCCCTTTCTGAACTCATTCCCTCTGTAATCTAGAGCAAAAAGTAATAGGAGAATAATGACATTCTAATAGTCTTCATTACTGCCAAGTGTCGGTCTTTAGTAGATTAAATTTTGAGGAAACGTCTCAGCACGTAACGATTTGTTGCTAACAAAGATAATGAATGCCCCAAAGTGGTTTCCATCTACTTTCTTGGGTCTTTTATTAAATTGAGAGTGAAATTTCTACTGTTTTATAAACTGTCTTAAAGTTTTTTTAGAAATTAATAGAATAATGCAAGTGACAAATAATACGTCTATCAGGTGATGTTCATGTTTAGGGTAGGTCTTAGCTGAAATGTTGAAATCATAGCCTGCCTCCAGAACTGATAACACAGGCTTAAATCTTCTATAACTTGTGCTGAGATGCCCTTAACATGAAGAATATTACCCCAAAACTGAGAAAGAGATCCAGCTGTCAGTATCCTGTTTTTCCATTTTTCCAGTTGGCTACAGAGAAGCATTATTTTCTCCTGCGGGATAGTGTGTATTGTCCTAGTGACAACCATAGGACATGACGCATTGTGTTTCACACTCTTGTCAGAGTGCATGTGAAAGGAAAGATACAACTTTGAGGAGAGGAGAAACAAATTTTTACATAATGGTACCTCAGCAACTGTGTCCAAAGAGCTTGGAGGGAATCTTTGTCCTCACAGATATTCAAAGCTTGGCTGTACACAGCTCTGATCTGACCTAGGAACTGGGCCTTCCCAAAGAAGGGATTTGGACTGGATGGCCTCCACAGGTCCCTTCTGACGTTAGGGACTCTATGATTGCACATCTGTTGTTATTTGTTGAGTGACTATCTCTTCCTTTTGTCTTCTTGTTCACTTAAAACATTTTCTTTGATCTGGGAGGGGGTGAAGGAGGATGTTGTTTTCTTTACCTTGCCACCTGTAGCAAAACTGAATTGTCTTCATTCCCCTGGGTTTTCTCCATCACAGATACCCCGTCATTCTGTCCATTGAGGAGCACTGCAGTGTGGAGCAGCAGCGACACATGGCCAAGGTGTTCAAGGAGGTATTTGGGGACCAGCTTTTGGTGAAGCCTGTCGAAGCCAGTGCAGATCAGCTCCCATCACCAACCCAGCTGAAAGAAAAAATCATCATCAAGGTAGGCTTGCTTTGTGTGCTGGGAGATGAAATAGGTAAACAAGAGCTGGAGTCACAGATAGTATTTCCAGCTTCACAGCTTAGTTTCTATTGAGGGACAAGAAAGCACTTGCCTGAAGTGTCTATTAGTTACATTTTGCAATAATGCACAGTGTTCTGTAAGACTCCGTATTAAAGCGCTTGCTATTGGTTTTCTTTGCCATAAGTGTTGGCAGTTCAAGTGCCAGATTGAATGTCAGCTCTTTTCTAAAGGTCTTCCAGCTCCTGAAATGTCACTGCTAAATTTCAGCAAGGGTTCACTGCTGCAGGTGCTCATCGTAGACATTTTACACAATGTGGCCTGTTTAAAAATGATAGAAGTATGTTCTTGAATAAAAAGTTAGATTAGTGTTATTAACTCTTTTTTTCCCCCCAAAGACTGTCTCTCGTTCAAGTGAATCCCAGAGAACACTGAAGTTGTCTGGATTACTTACCAACTTCACAAATTGATGAGTGTTTGCTAACTCAGTGTGATTTGAATATGTAATTTAGTGAGGCACTTGTGAAACGTGGAGGTGCTGCTGCAAGAAGGCAGACACTGTTAGAACATTGTACCCTCTGGGCAATGCAGGAGCTTTGCTCAGCACTGAAAGAAGATTTCTGAGACTGAAACTGCAGTAGAACATTTACAAAGGCAATATTTAGGTGAAGAATCTGAGAGGCTGCTCATGAATTTTTTACTAAGCAATAATCACTTTTGTCTGTGCTTCAGTTTTCCAACTCTTGTAATAGTATTGCATCCTATATATTAAACTTGGCTGTATTGTATTACATTGGAATGGAAGAAATAAGGGTAGATGGGTGTAAGCATCCCGCTCTTGAATGTAAGTCTGGAAATAATAACACCTTGCAATAAGGTGCAAAAGTGCTCAAGTTTTTTTCTTTTTTTGCTTTTTGTTCCCTCCAGACTGTTTGTTGTTACCTTGCAGAGCACAGAGGGATTTGCATAGGCACATGATTAATAACATGACAGATCTGATCTAAAGGGAATCACAAACTACTCTGAGTGTGTGCAAGAGGACATCCGTACACTCAGTGCTGTCTAAAAGAGCATTGACAAGTCTTTAAATAGACCAGCACCTGCCAGTGGGCTGGTTGTGTTGTTTGACTTTTGTTTGGGAAATGTTGTCAGTAAACAGTCAGAGGCAGTTCCTGCTTTGCTGGCCTGTGAGATTTTTCAGATAACCCTTTCAAACTGAAATCTGCCAACCGTAGGATATGCAGAACTGAATGTGGTTGAGAACTAGGTATGAGATGATTAATACCATCATTAACTGCAGTTAAGTAATTGGTATTACCCCTGGCCCCTTGAAATACTGTTTTTTTGTGAGTACTCTCAAGGAAGTAGACCTTGAGTACGAAGATTTCCCTTATGCTCATTTTTCTTCTAAATGAGTGAATTCCCCTTTCATTTTAATTCCTTATGCTTTCATTTTGTTCTGAGTTTTGTTCCCTGTGTCCTGCTCTCTGCAGAAGGATTCTTGGTTTTTCCCTTATTTCTTGGTACATGTCACTTCATGTTTTCTGTTCTCCAACAGTGAGATCTTACCAAACTATTTATTTCTCCATTGCTTGAATGGTACCTCTACTAGATTTTGAACCTTCATTATGAGACCTAAATTTTAAATAAAGAAGTTCCAGCCTTCTTGTTCCCTGTGGAACATCTGGTTTTGTAATAACAGAAGGTGGCTGTGCAATGGAGGGGGTCTGAAACATCGAGATCAGTTTTGTGTATGAATGTGTTGGGGTTCTTTGTTTTTCTGTTTTGAAGCACAAAAAACTGGGGCCAAAGGGAGACATTGATGTGAACTTGGAAGATAAGAAAGAAGAAAAGAAGCAACAAGGAGAACTTTACATGTGGGACACAATAGAACAGGTACATTTTTGTGCCGTTTGCTGGTTTGTTATTCAGTTCTGTAATGACTTTTTTAATATTTGTGTTAAGTAATATTGTGAGTTGAACAGGTGTGAATGAAGGGAATAAGGTATTTTGTTTATTTTTACACCTTTTTTTGAGATTGTGGTTTCCTTCTGTCTTGTTAATGGTGTCAATGTCTCGCTACTTTCAGAAATGGACTCGGCACTACTGTGCTATTGCTGATGAGAAGCTTTCATTCAGTGATGATATAGAGCAGAATGCTGATGAAGATTTTTCAAAGGTGATGACTGTGTTTATTGTTGAAGCATGTTCTTTTTGTTCTTTCAGATTATTTCAGTGTCTACAGGTGTGTATTTTTATGCTGATGTTGAAATTGTAGAGAAGCCATGTCAGGTGACAAATGTGAAGACAAAAAATTTTAAAAAGGATCTTTGCCAAGGATAACTCCGGTTAACCACATTTTTAATAAAACAACTTTTTCCTTGGTTAATTGAGGAATTGCAAAGATGAGTACAATAATAATGAAATATAATTTTGCTACTTATATGCTAACGCTGACGTGTGCACTGACAAAGTCTTTACTATTCTGAACTGATGTTTGTTGTGTTACTCACACAGCGCATGTTCAGTTCACTTCGGCAAAGTGTTTGTCACAGTTGAGCATGTGTCACTTGGCTCTTGTCCATGGCAAAAAAGGAGAGTTCAGGCCAAGGAAGAGCTGAAATCCTGAATTAGTAGATTGTTTTATCAAGAGTAAGTACTTTGTTTCAAAATCATAAAATTAGAAGTGCATTATAAATACGTATTTTTATTTTCTGGTCTAGGAGGTGAAACCTACTGAACTGCACTTAAAAGAGAAATGGTTCCATGGGAACATGAAAGGAGGGAGAACAACTGCTGAGAAACTGCTCCAGGAATATTGTGCTGAAATGGGTGGAAAAGATGGGACATTCCTTGTTAGGGAAAGTGAAGCTTTCCCTAATGATTACACCTTGTCATTCTGGTATGGTGATTGTCATACAGATTTAATGCGGGGTTTGTTGGTGTGTATTTTTCAAATATGCTTTTATAGGCTGAGAAGAAATAGGAATGATACTCAAATGTTATTGATGGGATTGTGAAAGACTATTTTCTACATTAAACTTCCGTGTAACTGCATTTTGGCAGAGTAGGCTTTGTTCGAAGTACATTAGGGTTGTCAGTAGAGGAATGATCAGTTTGATTCCTCCCTCCCCAACTTTCCTGCTGTTATAGCAGGATATAGCATTTGCTATTTCCTCAATGACTGGGCCACAATTAGATCATTTAATTCAGGTATAAATTGCTGGTTTCTATCCTGAAAAGGTGGTTTCATGAGTGTACCTTTGTTAGCTAAGATTGATCTTTTCAATGTAAGGATCCTCTAGAGAGAAAAAAATAAAGAATTTTCAAGTTGGATGTTTTAATAATCTGTGGGGGGAGGTTTTTTTGTTCCTTTTTGTTTCCTGGTTGTGACATTATGAGGAATAGTGTCAGATGGATTTGTGACCCAGAGAGCTGTCAGAGCAAATTTTGCAGGAAAAAGTTTATGCCAGATTTTCAAACCTTGTTAGTTGAAAATTCTTATTTTTGATCCTGTAATCATCCTTGTCAGGATTTTTGTTGCTGTTTTTACTTGGGTTGTTTTACAAGATGGGACAGATCTCTTACTCACCAACCAGTGATCAGGAATGGGTGGGGAAGGGCTTCAAAAGAAGAAAAACTGTTGTAAAACCAGTATTTTCCTTATGCCTCCCTACATTCTTCAGGAGGTCAGGAAGAGTCCAGCACTGCCGGATCCGTTCTACGAGTGATGGGGACAGTGTGAAATACTACCTGACAGACAACCTCACTTTTGACAGCATCTATGATCTCATCCAACACTACAAGGAGGCCCACTTGCGATGTGCTGAGTTTGAGCTGCGCCTGACTGATGCTGTGCCCAACCCCTGCCCTCATGAGACTAAAGAGTACGTACAGCAGAAGGCAAGCACCCTTGTTATGTCACTGGCCTCTGCCCTGTTTGGGATGGTCTGGGATTTTTGCATGGAAAATTCAGTGGATTCAGGAGCGCACAGTGAATTTGGAGGAATAGGCAGCCCTGAAAGATGCTAAGACCAGTGACTTGGGGAGGACCTGGTGCCACAAAGAGCAGTCACTGGGAAAGCAATTTACTAGCAGCAACTCAGAAAATCAGAGAGAACTGTAATGGTGTGGAAATGTGCCAATTCCCTTTGTCTGCTCAGTGTTTTACAACACCCAGTGGGTTGGATTAGATATTTAGTAGTTGGCTGTGGTTTGGCAATTTAAGTGGTCATGGCCTGTGCCATCTGGAAGCTGTTGCTGGGGCAGTGAGCCCAAACAGTTTCGTCTTCCTGACCCTGCCCTCTACCTCACCCCTGTTGGAGTTCAGCTGATTTCACCCCATGTGGTAGGAACAAGTGCAGCAGGGTGTTTGCTTCCAGCTGGTATTTGTCTGCTGTAGATCCTGAGCAGAGCTTGCTCTTGTTTGCTGACAGAACACTGTAATCACTGCCCTTAGTTCTGTTTTTTAAGAGTGAGAAAAGTACATCTCTTTTGCATGTGAAATATTGATATATGACTTGAATATTCCTTTTTTTCTTGCCCTACTGGGATCTGAGAGTCACTGACTACCCATAGATAACTTTGGAAGGCAATGGGAGTGGAAGGTAGAGTTTAAAGGTTAGACTTTCCTTTCTGAACAAGGCAGAAATACGCTGCCAGTGTGAGTGTCCATAGCTTCACTGAAGGGACTTTAGATCCAAGATAGGTCCTTCCCTACAGTGAAAGATAAAATCAAGCTTGGAATAAAAGAATTCAAATGCTTAGTGTCTTTCTCTTGTCTCTCTTTGGGCTTTAGCTTAAATCTACTGTGTCAAAACTGAATAAAGTACTGAAAACTGAATTGCAGACTAAAAGCAGGATCCAGTGCCTTTGTTTCAGGAAGAAATGTAGATTTATGTTTTACGCTTTCAGACAGACAGGATGTTCTGATATATTCTTGCTGCTTTCATCCAAAACAAGCTTCTGTGTTGCAATGTTTTGTAATAAACCGCTGTCGTAGGTGGCAAGATGGGGAAAATCTAATGCATATTATTTGTTATAGTGTTTGAAACTCTATTGTTAATATTGCTGCCTGTTATTCTTCCTGAATGACATTTGACAAGCCTTGTAATGCCTTGCCCGTTTTGGTTTTTGGCTGTTGCAGTTGGTACTACAGCAACTTGAGTCGAGGCGAGGCCGAAGACATGCTCATGCGGATTCCTCGAGACGGAGCCTTTCTCATTAGAAAGAGAGATGAACCCGATTCTTTTGCCATGACCTTCAGGTAAGAATGCATAATTTAGAAACATATGAAATTGCTTATTTGCATCCCTTATTGTGTATTGAAGATGTCCAAAATGCCCCGGTCTCCTGTGTACTTTGGGTTGAAGGTTTCTGCTGTTACCAAGGTGTACATTGAGGTAACTGGATCTGTGTCATCTCAATAAAACCATTTCACATTGGGGAAAACAAGAAGTACCAAAACTTCAGCAGCTTGAACACGGATCTTTGTGGGTGGGATGGTTGTCAGAGGATGGTTTTATTGTTATAAATGCAAACTCAAACCTTGTGTTCAAGCATGAGCTTTTTTTTTCCTTTCAAAATTGACTTCTGTAGTTACCAAAATAATTATAGGGAAGAGACAGCTACTTATTTTGAGGGGAATGTGTCTGGTGCTTAGGGACAGTGGCAGAGCAGCAGCAGCAGATTCCAGAGGGACTCTCAGTCTGATCAGAGACATTTGTGTCAGTATGAAGGTGACAAAATACCTCACTGCAGGGGGAAAAATACAGAAATCTAATCTAAGCAAAACCATGGATTTGTCCCAAGGCTCTGTACACTGCATAAAAGTGAGAATGTTTTTTTGTGAATTTAATCAGGCAACTGTAATTCAGTTGGACTAAAAGAGGCTTTGTTAGAGGGAGAAATTATTTCCTGTGATTAAGATGCACAAAGCAGTTTCCAGTACTGGGGCTCTTCCCATGAGGCTCGACAGCTTTTACAGCACCTGCCCTTCCTCTGCAGAGCGGAGGGGAAGGTGAAGCACTTCCGAATTCAGCAAGAGGGTCGGCACTTTGTGCTGGGAACCTCGGCCTACTTTGAGAGTTTAGTGGAGCTGGTGACGTACTACGAGAAGCACCGGTTGTACAGGAAGATGAAGCTGCGGTACCCGGTGACGGAGGAGCTGCTGGAGCGCTACAGCACGGTATGGGCAGCCTGGGCCCTGGGGGAGGTCATCTCTGGGGGAGGTCATCTCTGGGGGAGGTTAAGCAGGCAGCTTTCTCTTCTGTGAAACTGAGGTGCTTATACCAACCTTCCTCACAGAGGTTTTGAGACATGTGAAGGAAAGCTTCATCTTGGATTACAGGTCAACGCTTGCATTCCTCATGATTTGATCAGAGATGCCCCAGTGTGAAGTGGGGGATTGTTTAAAATGGGGGTTTGTTACTAGTCTTGCCTGCAGTTGGCCCTGTCTTCTTCTGGTGGAGAGGGCAGAGATCTTAAAATGATCATGCAGATGCCAATTGCTGATCATTTCAGAAAAAATGAAATGCTATTCTGCTGTGCCTCTCACTCTGGACTGGCAGTGGCATCATTTCACCACGCTGGAGCTGTCTCAGGGACGGTGTCCTACTGCCTTCTGTGGTGAAAGGTGAGAGGTACCTCTGGAGGCTTCCTCTTTGGGATAAGTATGAGGAAACCTCCCCAAGAGATCTATCCAATGGCTAAACTAGGAGTCTGGATAATTAGCGAAGGATAAAGGTCTGCTTTCTGGTTGGATGTGTTTCATTATGAGAGAGCTTTGCTGAGGTAATTGGCTTTTAGTCAACCTGAGATGATGCCCTCTTCTCAAATGTATGTCTGTTAGAAGCTGCAGGTGACCACATCTGGTATGTCTGAGAAAACCAAAACTTGAAGATTTTGTGTTGTTTTGGGTTTTTTTTCCTGGGGAGACTAAAAGGGACTGAAAAGATTTTAGACCTCAGGATTTTTTATAATGTTGCCTATAGCAAAGGTTCTGTATCTTAGGACCATGTTCAAATGGAATCAGAAGGAGAGAATAAAATGAAAAATGTTACTGTATATTGTTTTAGAATTTTTATCTAATATTGAAAACGATACTGCTACTACTAAGGTACTGTAACACAGAAATCGTAAGTGTAGGTATTTCCTTCCTGGTTCCACACAGAAGGGTCCTCAACAAAAAAACTGTTTGACTGATTAAGAAATTCCTTTGTGAGGTGTTGCTGTTTCATTGGATTTTACTCCTCATTTAAAGTGGGGCACAGACAGATTAAATAACAAACTCATGTTCAGCTGTTCAACTGTAGAAATGAACAAAATAAAGGTGTCTGGCTTCTCTTCTGTTTGCTTATGTATCGTCAAAAGGGGGATTCAGCAATGAATGCTTTATTAACATTAAGTATAATTTTTGATTCCTGAAACGTCTTTATTTTTTTCCTTCTTGTTTTTAGGAAAAAGATATTAATTCCCTCTATGATGTCAAGATGTATGTAGAACCCAGTGAAATCACCCCCACAGTGGTATGCTTAAAGAGAGACACATTTACTGTAGACTTCTGAAGATGATGAAACTTGTTGGTTTCCTGTTAGCAGTGATGAAAAGGAGAATTGAAAGATCAGGCTGCTTGATCTGTGGGGGACTGGACAGCAGAAATTTAAAGGCTTTAAACTTTAAACTTTCCACTCACACATTTTCTCGTGTGCAAATCCTGTATTGATTCATTCATATATAGGGAATTTGGACACTTTGCTGTTGGGCCAACATTTAAGTTGGCTCATGCAGGTCTGCCCCCAAATTAAGTACCAGTGAGTCCTTGGGAAGGCCACGTTTTCATGGGAAGTACAACATACAAACCCCATTTCTGTGCCTGTGGGTGTCTCTACACACTTGTCTGTGCACAAACTCATTGCATTTCCATTGGCAAACATGGCCTGCATGAACAAATAGGTGCAGAGTTTATTCGTGTGCTTTCTACATAAAAATGGGGCCTTTGGTTTATTAATGAGTTATTAAAGTTTTTTCTTCTTTTAAGGTATAAATACTGTTCTGAAAACAAGTGGCACAGCAAACATTACCTATCTGCAGTTCCTGTTAGGACCTGCCTACTTGTAAATTGTCAT
Source organism: Pitta sordida (assembly GCA_013390025.1). Taxonomy (NCBI): domain Eukaryota; kingdom Metazoa; phylum Chordata; class Aves; order Passeriformes; family Pittidae; genus Pitta; species Pitta sordida. Next base: position 6,923 of record WEKX01009951.1, on the reverse strand, counting down.
AAAAATCACCTGCTTGTAAATTTTGTGACTGTAATTCTCTTTGAGTATTTTTGACCAATGACTTTGCATTGCTGCTGAAGAATTCGGGAGCAGTAAATTCAAGCTAAAGGTTTAGCTCATCCTGCTGAAACTGCATGTCTTCCTAAAGGAAATGTGACCAGCAGGATAGCTGATGTGGTTTTTCAAGTGGAGGTTTTGTAGGCATCTAAGCCTACAAACTCCAAATGCTTATAAATAAATGCAATAAAATTAGAGGATTTATATTTCACTGTGTGGGTATTTTCTTTTTTTTTTTCCCTACTATAATTATATTGCAACACCCATAAAAGAAAGATTCTTTGGGTTTTTTTTTCCTTTTTTTCCAAGCTAATACTTGAAGAATAACAAAGTAGCATCACTTGCTTCCACAGATAGATGTCACTGTGGAACTTCAGTACATTTTGCTTTCTAAGCTTCACAGCAACAATAAAAAAATCCTAAACTTCGTAATAACAACAACAACAATAATCCAATTCTCCCTCTTTTTTTTTTTTAAAGATTTAATTACTGATTATTTTATGACCTGTCCCCCCAGATGACTCCTTTGCTCTGTTTCTCTTTAAGCCGCAGAGCACAGTGAAAGCCTTGTATGACTACAGAGCCAAGAGGAGTGATGAGCTGAGCTTCTGTAAGGGAGCTTTAATTCATAATGTCACAAAGGAAACTGGAGGCTGGTAAGGACAAAGATTCCTCATGGGACAACTTCTGGTGACTTACTAGAGTTAAAAAAATGAGCTTTGAGTATTAGTTTTTAAAAACTGCCTGTTGTCTGATTGCTGCTTGTTACCTGTAGCCTTATAAATCTTGATGCCAATGTGTTTAAAACCCCCACAACTCCCTCATCATCAAGACATCCCCAATGTCTTTACCATTTTTCTATCCCACAGCATTAACCTCAGCCTGTAGACCCTTCATAGCCCAGTGTATCCAGGATTTTTCCTTTACTACCTTCATCCTTCCTGAACATTTGTGTATTCTGGAAAGTTACTTATCCGTTACCATTGTAATTGTTGCTCTGTTTCTGTCCTAAGCACTTCTCAGGAATCAAACCCACCTTTTTTTTTTGTTCTTCGTAGAGTCTCCTTTCATAACAGGTTTTCTTTTGTAGCTTGCTTGTAAATTGCTTGGAAAGCTTGGGAATCTAATGTCTCCCTGTAGTTTCTGCAGGGTAATCAACCAAATAATAGTATTTTTAGTACTGGAGGGGGAAAAAGGCTCTTAAGTCATTAATTGCAGTTTACAGTAACTGTAATCCCTCGGAAATCATCTGTTACTACAGTTAATGATCACTTTGTTAGGGCTTTAAGCTACTTCATCATTTATATTTTGGTGATAGCCAGCTAGACAAGCTAGTATGGGGTATTAATGACCAATTTCTTGGGGATTATTGCTTCATTAATGGCCTGTTGAAGCTCTTTAACTTCTTTTTCCTCTCTCTCTCCTTTTCTGTTGAAATTCAGGTGGAAGGGGGATTATGGAGAAAAAATCCAGCATTATTTTCCATCTAATTACGTTGAAGACATGTCATCTGATAACTCTGCTGATCTTGAAAGTCAGGTGAGGGTCATGGTTTGTCTGCGTGATTTCCCTGGCTACCTCCTGGAAGTGGAAGTCTGGTTTATAGACTCACAACTCTGCCTGCTGTGTTTGAGAGAACACAGAATAGAGAGGTTAATGCATTTTGCATTGTTCTCTGCTGCTGAATATTTTTGTCAGGACATCCCTCATAGAAAACTGGTTAAGGAGACAGCTGGTTTGGTGAGGTTTTAGGAGATTCTGGTGATTTCGTGTTAATGGAAATCATACCAGTTTAGGTTTTTCAGGTAGTTTGGCTAAACAATAACATGCCTGAAACTTTAAATTTTCCTGTATAATTACTGTCTTAATATTTGCAAATAAGAAAACTATGTGTCCAAACAGATCTTACCAAGCATGTTTGATTTTTTTATGCGTAACTAACTCAATACTGTTTGTCAAAAACATCTAAAATCTAATCTGGTGTCTCGGACAAAGAGCTCTTCAACAAAAGCAAACTTCCCAATAATCAGTTTTGACATTTCTGAGTTTTAAAAATAAAACATTGAATTCTTTCGTTGTTCTGAAGCATTTCCAATGATTTTCCAGGAGTCTTTGGAGGAGAACAAAAGTATTATATTTCCTCTCCCCCGGTCACTGTAACCTTAAGCAGACTTGAAAAATGAGCAGTTGTGACAGGTCAGAAGCTGCACTCCTTATTTTGACTCATGTAATTCTCAAAATTTGAAGGTTTTGATGTGAAAACAGGCTTTTGAAAACAGGCTTTTAAATGTTTTATTGGGCATGCTTTCAGCGAAAATGAAGTTATATTTAAAGGTGTGTGTTTGTTATTTATTCATGTCCTACTCATGTTAAACTCAGGAGAAGATTTAGGGTCGGATTCAACTCGTGTTTTTCAGATTATTGAGGACAACCCCTTAGGCTCCCTGTGTCGTGGCATCCTGGTGCTCAATACCTACAACGTTGGTAAGTATTTTCTGATGCTTATGTGTGGAATCGTGAGCTCCCAGTGTTGAGTCGACTCTTTGATATTTAGCAGGAGACATTTAAAAAAACCCCACCCCCAAATCAATCACAAACCTCAAACACCTACTTGTATTAACATAACCAATACAATTAATACATTTGAAACTTTATAATCCTTGTTTCCATAAATCAACAATGATTTATAGATTTATTGGAAAAGAGCTGTTGGATTTCAGTATACATTTCTTGCTATGGTATTGCCTAACAGTGAAAATGCCACAAGGGAAGCACAAGAAACCTTTTGTCTTCATTTTGGAACCTAAGAATGCGGAAGATCCGTGTGTTGAGTTTGCCACTGATAAAGTAGAAGAACTCTTTGAATGGTACCAAAGTATCCGTGAAATCACTTGGAAAACTGCAGAAGAGGTACTGATAGAAATACCATATTTGTTGTTGTTTTTTATAATGTATTGCTATAAATTTACAACAGATTTTGTCTTTAACTGCCCCACACCACTAATTGTTGGTAACACATGGTCCTCCATTCTCATGCATGTTGATGTTGTCTGCTCATTTTATTGATGCTGTGAATCTTGTTCCATAAAATCTTTGGGGAATGGGATGTGAACGGGCATTTCATGCAAATTTATGTTAAAAGGAGTTTTTCTGCAGGTTTCTGTCTGTGTTCCCCCCTACCACCTCCCTGGAGATGCTTAGCAGGCCAAAGTAGATACTACTATGACAATTTTACATCTGGTGGCACTGGTTCATCCTGGTGTTAACCTGCAGAAACTCAGTCATCTGAGCAGTTAACAGACTGTTCTGTTCAGAGTTGTGAGTCCACCAGTGACTATGTGGGAAATCTGAGCTGCCATTCTGTAAAATCTTGTTAATCCTCTTTACTAACTCTGCTTTCCTGTGAATGCAGCAGCACTGATAGGGAGTTGTTCAGCTAACAATTTATTTATTTATAACTGATAGGCACATTCTGCATTTCCCAGTTCTTCAATAGTAGTACAAATGCTTGCCTAAAAATTCAAGGATTCTGCCTAAGTTTAGCTAAGTTTCTTCTATTGCCACCTCTACTATTCTCTGCTGCTGCTTAAAGACATTCTCCAGGATTTGCTTTTCCTCTTCTGATGCGCGAATTTACCTCCCTGTCATGTTTTCTAGAATTTAAGAAGTCTTTGACATGACCAAAAAGTCATCACAATGGCTATGCCTAAGAATACTCTTTTCCTTGTTGATTTTATTCACTTTTTATTGTTAAGCGGGTGATGTGACTGATGGAAAATGTGTTTCAGTATCATGTTGGTTCATGCTGTTTATCTGTCACATGGAGTGGTAATGCTCTGAGGGTCATCCTGATCCTATTTATAGCAGACAAGTTGATGTCTCAAGCAGAGGACTGCATATTCAGCAAGAGGAGAAGCAACAGCAGCTATTGACCTATTGTTGGGGGAGGAGAGATACAGCTCTTGTGCCAGGCTTTCATTTAGAAATAAAAATGAGAAGAAGAGAAATATGACCTAGAAGAAGTGTCTCTAAATCAAATGGTTTTTTATGGTACAACAATGGCTCTTCAGGAGCTTGGAAGCTTTTTCTCTCTGTACAGTTGGAGAAGTATTAAACACTCTGTGCTCAAAGTGCTTTAAAACTCATTTCTATCAGCTGGGAGGCTTTTCTCACAGCATGGCCTCTAGAAGGTTCACATGACAGACTGCTGAATGGGGAGGGGATAAAGATGAGGAAAGGCCCTTGTTGCCAGTACAGTTAACAGGCTGAATTTCGGGGAAAGAAGAAGCATAGTGAGTTAACACTGTGCTGCAATGTGATACAGGGGTTTTTTAAATGACTTTGGTCTTGGGTAGTGTTTGTTATACGCAAAAAATAAAACTAAGCTTCATGTATCTTGTCATCTCTGCTCAATGCTGACACTTGCCAAGCTCCAGGAGTGGTTGTTCATTACCAGGGTCTCCGTCTTGGTTATCACTAGAGGGTTTTGTTAAGAGATGAGCCCATGCCATCCAGAAGTGGTCTTGTTGTTTGGAGTTCTGGTTACTGTTGAGCAATATCTGGGAAACTGTGATGGGTCACTAAGTGCAATGAGGTTTGTACAGCTTTTTCCCAAGGTTGTTTCCAAGTCTAAATACTGTGTTCCTCTTTGCTTTTCTGAGAATTCAAAGAATAATCTCTGATTCAGTGAACCATTGTGGAGACCTGTGGCTCCCTAGTCCTGATTTTCATTCCTCTTAAGTTTGTCTTGTTGAGGGAATTCATTTTGGAAGACTTCCTAATTGCTGCTGCTTCATGATCTCTTGTGCCAAAGCTAATCAATCACTGTTCATTTTGGGGTTCTTCTAACGTGTTTTATCCTTTAGTTGCTTCTGAAAAGCATCCAGCTCAAATGTCTCTAACTCAGGACACATCTTGCTGCTTTCAGCAGTTCCCAATCTCTGCTGGCAGGGAATGTTGCTCAGCCTCCACAGAGCAGGTGCTTGCAGACATGGAAGTAGATAGTGGGTTTAGTACTGGTGCTGCCAGTGAGAATGCAGAGGATTTTCCATACAGAACATTATTGGTTTGGTGCACAAATACAAAACTGCTCATGGGATTTCAATTTAGCTGCTTGGGATTTACTAACAACACTTGAGTTCTGCTCAGGTGTGTAAATAAATACAGAGACACTTCACTGCCCTTTGCATTTTTTTCTGCATTCATTTGCATTTATATGAGGCATAGAGGTAAGAATGAAAGTAAAATCGAGTTGAGTAGATCCACATTAAAAGAAAAAGAACGTTGCCAGGGTTCTGAGTAGGACTGACCAAGGAAGCACTGAACCCTTTACTTAAAAAAACCTCAAACAACACTTTTCCCCCTGCT
>WEKX01009949.1:0-39378 GCA_013390025.1 Pitta sordida | reverse complement strand
GATTCTGTGATTCTGTGAAATAGTGTTTACACAGGCCAGTGGCTAGCTAGTAACATGATTAACTATATTGCAGTGCTAGGTCACCTTCCAGATAGCAGATCCGAGATTCTTGCATCTTCTTAACTCGCCTTCCCATGAAGAACTCACTGTCAAAATATTCTGAACGAATAGAGACTCCGTATTTTGGTATGGCCACCTCGTAAGGAGAGAAATCTGCCCACTCTACAAAAGAATTGACACATGCCATGTTTACTGTAGTAGGAATAAGAAAACAAATCCTTCCCCAGCACCATGGATCTTGCTTGTCTCAGCAGCTCAGTACTATCCATAGCTTTGTAGTGCACCATCTACTTCCATACAAACTGAGAGATGATTTGCTTAGTCTTTTCACCTCTGAAAGAAATCTAACATTAGGTTCAAAAGCTTAAGTATGTATTTCTGTGCAAAGTTTCTGGGATCCTACTTGCCTCTCTAAATCAAGAGCAACAACTGTACAACAAGCAAGTGTAATCTGAACTGTAAGAAATGACTGGCATGAAACCACCCAAACCTGCCACTCCAGTGATATAACAAAGAAGTCTGAGGGGACATCAGCATAAAACTAGAAGGTATCACAATGTGGGTGGGCATGGCCATGCAGTTTCCTGACTCAAGATGTCCTGTACAGGCATTGCAGTAGAACAGTAGCTATGAACCTAAATAAATACAAGGATTAATTGCTTTTTCCTTCCAGAATCTTCTCATTTTAATACCTTCTCTTGAGTGTAGCGTGTGTCCATTTAAAAGGCATCATATCACACTTCACTCCATTTTCATACCCTCGTTAGTGTATTATTTAGGGAAGTGACAATTACATTTCACAGCAGCTCTAGAAACTAAGGAAGCATCAAAGCCATTTTATAGGTGTGGAACTGAGGCGGTTAAAGATCGAATGATTTATCTGCACTCACTCACAATGTCTGTGAGAAAAGTAGAGCTTCACACCAATTGTTAGAAATGCCCTGTTTATGGCTGAGAATGTTATCCAGCAAATCTCCTCTTTCTAACCAACACCCAGCAACTTGCAAAAAAGACAAACATTTTATTAAAAGATGAAGATTGAGTCAGGGCAAGCAAAAGATGTACTCCCCTTTTTTCTTCACACACACTCTCCATCCAAATTCTCCTTAGTTCATACCCAGAATCAGAAGAAAACCTAGAAACACTTACCTCTGAATTTGAAAGTACCAAACTTCTCATCTTTCACATTTAGGACTGCATAAAAAGGCAATGGGTTTTGTCCATGCTCCAATGCCCTGCGCTGGTCTGTGAGTTTGTACTTTCTTGGCTAATCAGTGAGATAAAAAAAAAACCACAGTAAACCTCTAGAAAAGCATAACACTGACACAATCTACCCGAGTACGTGTTGATAACAGATATTTTACAACACAAAGCAATCTGTGAGTCACATTTTTGTATGAGACCTTTTCCTTCATGTTCCTGCCCTTTCCTTCCTGGTTGCCTTTTTAATACCGAGTAACCTCTTCATTAGAATATCTAAGTGGCTTAATTGCCTGCATCCCACAGATCTTTACTAAGGTGAGATTAATGTTCACATGAGGACAGATTACTCTGGCTCCTAAGCGTCAAACTAGAAACAGACTTCAAAAGATCTGACTTTTTTGGAGGACAGGGAATGGGAGTTGCTCAGCACTTTCTGAAAGTTTGTCTACTGAAGTTGCTTACTGTTGGGCACCCTGGTACAGAGGCACCTTCAAACCACTATCCACCCTGGAAAATCCTGGCTACAAGATCTTCTGTCACAGTTTACAAGTCACTGAGATGCCTTAGCCTCTTTGGATTTGTTACAGACACTACATCATGGCCTCAAAGAGTACAGCTCTAAAGAAAATGAGTGGATGCTTTTCAGCTGTGCCAGGACCATGTACATACCCGTTCATGTAAGAACATTTCCTGAACAAGTGACCACAGAGTTGTAAAAGATGACAAATGTCCTTCTTTTGCCCTTTCAGTGAGTTCCTTGTGGTAATACTTCAGATGGTCTATAGACATAAGATTGAGTTTGCATTTTGTCACTTTTTCTTTTACTGCCTTAAGTGGCCCCTCCAAAGACTTCTGTGACCAGTCAGCATGTTCATACAGGTCTGCTAGGGTCCTAAGCAGCATAAATGTGAGAAAACCAACAATTTATTTAGATGATTTTGGAAAATTGCTATATTTAGACAACCACTTTAAGCAACAAAGAGAATTAGTAAGCCTAAACTGAAGTTATAATTGAGAGCCAACAATAAGACCTTCACCAGGAAATAATGTTCACACATTAGCAATGTAAGTCTTCAAAATAGAGATGAAACTCTCACACTGTGTAGAAACATAGCCACAGTCATTCCAAATCAAATTTCATTTTCTATACGCACCATGTTGAGCCAGAAGCCCCAGTGATATAGGTAACACAGTCCAACAGATTTAGCTTCTGAAGAGCTAATAGGTGGCCAAACATAGCTGACATTGCTCTGAGACCTCCGCCTGTTGCCATAACCGCTATTACTGGGACCTGGTCAAAACATAAGTATTATACTCAGAAAACCACTACTCCCTTGCCTATTTAGAAAAGTCTAGGATTCATAGGATTTCCCCAGCAGACTTTATTGGAGGACAATGAAATTAAATCAAGATTCAGCCAGTTTCTAGAAGTACCTTCTCTAAATTAACCTCCAGATACTCAGTGGGCTCTCTTAACCGCAAAGCTTGGATAAATTTGAATATGCAGTGACTTTAATTTTCCTTCCTACCCTTGCTATTTATAATTGGAACAGCAATGATTAATAACAGATAATGATTTGATTTTATTATAAATACCAAAAAATTGCAGTAAATTAAACCAAGAATGTTATTAAGAATGGATTAAGTAAGTTCTTTGAAATCAACAGAGTTCAAAAAGCCAAAAATGATTCTTTGGACTGCATTCATTCTATAAATATAATTCCAAAAAGAAAACAATTTTTTTCTTAAAAAATACTTCTACATGAAAAATGTTCTTTCTTCACCGTAAATAATTTTGACTCTTTATGAGAAGTGTTCTGAGAATGAAAAAAAAAAAATCAACAAGATAAGCCTAAAGAAGGGACTAACAACAATTTAATAAATATCTATGTGAGGTGAATTTCCAATACTCCTGTTTTCCTGTTGGTTTGGGTTATGTGGCGAGGCTGTATCCAACACTTTGCTTCATGTCTTGCTGACTCACAGCATCACACTGTTGGAAACTGGTTTTGAAGATTGGTATATTATGTCCTTGGAAATTTGGTCCATTGACAACAATAGAGGTATAAAATGTTGAGCTGAATTTTACATGAGCATCATTTACATGAGAACTCTGAGAACTTGTGTTCTGCTGCCGTTCAAACTAATGGGTTTGTTATTAACATTAAAAAATGACTAGAAATTTTGTGGGGAATTTGTGCCAATCCTGATTCAATAGAACCACACCCCATGTTTGGATTCCAACTCACAGACCTCGCGTCCATATAGATCTCTTTTCAGATGAAGAACTCTTTTCAGGGCACCAGCAACCACTCTCTTCCTTTTTTGCAAGAATTCTTGCTCTTCTTGGCAGAGATCATACCCTAAGCGCACATCTAGTTTTTCTGTGCTGAAACATAAATAAATCCAGAGGCACAGGATTGGTGTTTAAAATGTATATGGACCTATTTTCAGCAGCTGCAGTCTACTAAATATCACAAAAAATCACAACTCCCTGTTCATATTTAGATACAAATGCATCTTCCAGTTTCAAAGAAATCAACTACTTTGCTTTTATGTGGTCTTGTTATAGTCAGATGTATCAGTTTAAGTTTACTGTCAGCTAAGGATAGCAAATATGAAAAAAGAAAGGCTTCGTGTTTTTCAGTAGCTTTGTAAGCTGAGTCCTTTCTATTTCTGCTTCATATAATTTCACTGTATCACAGTATCACAGTATAGAAAAGGCTGGAAAGGACCTTGAAGATCATCTAGTCCAACCTATAATCCAACTAACCTATCCTCTACATCTAGATCATATCACTCAGCACCTCATCCAGCCTCCCCTTGAACACATCCAGCGTTGGTGCCTCAACCACCTCTGTGGGCAACCCATTCCACATCTGAATCACTCTTTCAGTAAAAAAATCTTTTCCTAATATCTAGCCTAAACTTTCCCTGTTGAAGCTTAAGATTATGACCTCTCGTCCTGTCCTAACAAGGTCTTTCATGGTGCTTTGTACCACAGATTTATACACAAACAATACAATGTTAATGATACTGAAATAATTTTCATTTGTTTGTTGTCTGACTCATTATCTTACAATGTAACATTTTGTCTTTCCTAGCTTCTCCGTACTTCTTTCTATGGATGTCACCAGAGCCACAAGTATATTTTCTTGCGAGTACCTCTGTGGTTTGAGTAACTTATGGACTCTGGATGATTTGTTTATTTCAAATTCACTTTTCCTTCTGCCTTCTTCCTGTGCTGTTTTTGAAGAAGCCTTCAGTCTCTGTCTTTGGTTCTTTGATGCAAAGGACACTCAGTGACTAAGTCCCTCCCTGTTTGAAACCCATAATTTTTTTGCATCTTGGTGTGACGCCTTTGCCCCAAGGACATTTAACTTTGATCTGCTGTGGCAACCCTTGAATGGTGACGTTTGTTATATTTTACCTCTAGTCTTGTGCACTCCTTGTACCTAAATAAAAGATACTCTGTTCTAAATTTCACAGTTCAAAGGGCAATAAAATCTTTAGAGAAAAAAAACAACACTCCTCTTACCAATCATTAAGTAGGAGGTACAGCTGCAGTGGCACATTCTGTAGAGAAAAAAAACAGTAGCAGGAACATGAATGAGTGCGAAAAAGAGAAGCTCTGAAATCCAAATTTTCAGAGCCTCCCAGAATGTCCCACCCTACTACCCTGCATATTTTTTTTTCTAAACTGTGGCAGGAAAGAGACAGAAAGCAACTAAATGCCAAAAATTGTATAGAGAAGTAAAAGAGGCAGGAGGGATCGAAATGGCTAAATGAATGGGCCGTGAAACAGGATTTCTTCCTCACTGTGAATATCTCCATGAACCATCCTGATCCAGTGGCAGTACCACATTGCTAGTCTCTGCACCGAAATACACCAGTTGCATTTAACTGCCACACAGTAAAACTTACACTGAAACATTCCTGAGGATGAAGAAAAGAAGCCAGATAGTGATAGAAGTGGAAATACAAGTCATCCCAGTCTTTCAAAAAGCTGGAGGTGAAAGAGAGTTCAAAAAGAGAGGTGCAGAATCACTAGTGACAAAATGAATGTTCATTCTCCCTTCTTGTAACAGGAAAGGCTGCTGAGAAATTCTTCTCATCCTATTTTTGCTTCTAATTGACTGCAAAGTCTGAAAAACGATGTCTGAATATCACTAACAGATTCACCTGGCCACACAGCAGCATTACACTGCTTTTAAAGCAACATAGAATTGTATCTCTCTACCAGTTACCATCATGATTAAACACTTAGAAGAATATCACAGCATCATTTTCTGAGGACATGCTTCAATGCATCTAACTGTAGCCATCTAAAATATAGGCATATAGACTGAGAGAGCCACCCAGGCTTTAAAAAGCAGTGGGGCCTCCCAAAACCTTGCTAGGGGTATTGAGTATTCTCCTTAAAATGTAAAAGTATAGCAGGGGTTGGTCTAAAATGCATCTCAAACTGGACAGAATTGATTTCCAATTATTGACTTTATTGAAAGAAAATCCACGTTTCTCTGAGAAAACTAATCTTTTCCAGAGAAAACCTGTATTTGGCCAAAATTCTCACTCAGACTTACTAAACAATTTTTTTTAATATAATAGTGTTAAATACTTAGAGTTATTCAACTCTTCTCTCCAAAAGATCATACAAGTTGTGGAACACTTACATGTCTTACAGGGAGAGTTACTTTCACTTTATTTCCAACAGGGAGAAATTTCAGTGGTATTGTTAAGGTGTCACTTAAGTTGCTATTGTCATCTTCCGTATCAGAAACTTTCTACACAAAACAAAAAACATGGGTTGCATTCACAGAATAGAAACAATCCAGTTCTTTGATGTTTTGGGGACGCTGGAAATAAGCAAGCAATATGAACAGTAATATCATATAGCGACCATTACCTGCAGCCTGACTTTTAGAATTGGCTCCCAAGCCTTCATGCAATGGAAGTAGAAAGTATCTGTGTCCTCTGTAGTCTTCTGTGTTCTTTCATGAGAGGCAGGCACCATAAGCACGAGATTTTTACCCTCTAGTGAAAACAGGTTTGTTTAGAGCATAATACTGCTGTTCAGGCAAAATAGCTAACAAAGTTGGCAAACTTTTTGATGGAGTAATTTTCTATGGTAGCTCCTCTGTAAGCTACCACACTGGCAAGTGTCCTACAGCACAGGAACTGGCAATCCTGCCTTTATCCTATAGCTTGGAGTGCTTCCAGAGTTTGTATCCTCTCACACTTCTACAAGTCAAGTTTATTGTGTCCAAACTTGATAGAACATAGTTTCAAGAAAGAGGCGCAGAGATCAGCCCTACAACTGGAGGTAGTTCAGGGACTTTCACTTTTATTATTTAGAACATACATCATTATATATATTTATATGTATATCATCTAGAACATTCTTAGTTGTCTCTGCATCCTCAAGTGACTTAATCTGGGTTGGAATGACTGTGATGGGGTTGATTAGGTTATGTCCTCAGTTCACAGAGGAATCATCATACCTTTCAAATATTTCCTGCTTTCATTAATGTCCACTTGCACTTCCAAGCAGCAAATCTCACGGGACTGTAAAAGACAGAAGTAGAAAAGGGTGAAGATAGCACGTGCCACATCTGCAGCAAATAATGAAGCATCATGCAGACAACAACTACCTATAATATAGAGCCAAATGAACTGATCTTAATGCTGGGAGCAATTCAGCTGCACTACAATAAATTCAGAGGACACTAGCCCAGTTCCACTGCTTGAGATGGTTCATACAGTGGTGTGTTGTTAGAGATTGTTAACACATTCAAGTTATCCCACAATTGGGAAGCTCTGTACAACACACTGGTGCCCAAACAGCTACGTATATATCTAATAATTATTTAGGAAGGGTGGGGGAAAACACCTGATGATGAATTTCTGTATATTGTGGCAGTGATTAGTCTACAAGACATCTTCTTACTGGTCCTTATGTAAGGAAATTATGGATTTATTTCACCCTCCCTTCACCTGGGTCAATCCAGTTTACCTTTAATAACTCATGCCTGGAGAGTTATCCAAGTCATTTCAGGAACAATGCATGCCAATCATTACAGCTCTTATGCCTCACACAGAAAATGAGGGGGAAATGACAGAATATATGTTACTTGGCCTCAGAGGTATTAAGAGTTAGCATGAGCAGGCTTGGAGTAGTTGGCATGCAGTACTTTGTACTCCTTGGCTGCTGGGCCAGCCCAAGGAGATAGGTAATGTACCACATGTTGACTAATACCAAAATCGGGGCTCTATGTTTCAACAACTAAAATAACTTTTTATCAGTTTTCACTTTAAATGCCAACAAATGCAGGGTTCTGTGACATTAACAAACAACAGCTTAGCAACATATTAACATCTGTAATATCTGAGGACTTCAAGAAATACAGCTTCTGTTTTTGCATGGAAAGGGAAAGAGTTAAGCCATTAAAAATGGAAACAAACCCAAATCTTTTGTGTTATAATGCACACCATGCTCTTATCTATCACAGTAGTTTCTGTTCTCTCTATAAAATGACAGATGGACTCAGATGGGGAAGAGGAGAGACTTAAAATGAAGGAAAAGTCATTCCAATATAAATATGTATATGAACCTTACCACAAGGACATCATTGGTGATGAGGCGCTCTGGAGGGCCAGGACTAAAGAGAGAATCAAATAACAAATAAAAGCTGTGTGAGTATCTTTGTTGCTGGGTGGTCTTCTAAATAGCATTGTTATGACCTTTCCTGCTTAAAATTGAATATAGTTAGTTCAGCATAATTTGTGTTCTAAAAAGCAAACCACATGATCACCTGCTAGGCATGTGAAACAAAATATACTAGACAGACAAGAAGAAAGCCCATAACAAGAACAATGCTTAAAACTATATGCTAAGATAGGGCAGAACAAAGATACATGGGTCTATGCACGATCATGTCCTGTTATTAACAAATGACCGTACAGTTTGGGGAAAGAAAAGACTACTATTAATGTGTTCTGAAAACACTTATCAGGAAAGACATTTCTGACTACTCCAGGTTATAATTTACAGCTGGTCGCAAATGAACGGCAAATAAGAATTAGCTCCCACTACGCTATATGATGCGTAACAGAGAGGTAAGCAACAAAAAGTCTTTATCCCAGATATTTTACTTTGTAAGGCCTAGGTCTGTCGTTGAATGGATGTGATTACTCAATAATATGAGTAACCTATATAGTCTACTAACAGCATCTTTCATTAAGGCAAATATTCCAACACCCCTATGTTACATACATTCATAAGTGCTTTCATACATCTGAAAGGACTATTAAAGTTATGTAGTATGTTATCTTTGACTTTCTGAAAAGTTCAGGGTATTTTGCCAAATACCATTTCCAGCCTTAAAACTTCTACCTCAGTTGTAAAATGTATTTAAATGTAAATAACTAGGTTTGACTTCCAAGGATGGAGAATTCCCCACATGCCTTAAAACTTGAATGGTGAAAGATGTTTCTCTTATTTCTAGTATGAATCCGGTTTCCAAGCACTTCATCTCACTCTGAACCTTTTATATATATGGCTGTTACTGCTTCCATATTAGCAGAAGATTACACTGTCTCTTAAGGTATCTCTCACAGATACATTATATACATTTACCTGACTTTCATTGTGGGAGAAATTACCAGAGTCACAAATATGCTGATTTGGAAGGGAATCACAGGGATCATTGAGTCCAAACCTTAGCCCTGCACAGCCCAGGAGTCACACAATGTGCCTGAGAATATTGTCCAAATGCTTCTTGAACTCTGTCAGGCTTGGTCTGTGACCACTGCCCTGAGGAACCTGTTCCAGTGCCCAACCATCCCCACGGTGAAGAACCTTTTTCTAATATTCAGCCTAAACCTCCCCTGACATAACTTCAGGTCATTCCCTTGGGTCCTGTCACTGGTCATCACAGAGAAGAGATCAGTGCCTGCCACTCCTCATGCCCTCATGAGGAAGCTGTAGACTCATCTCCTGGCGAAACAGAACGAGTGACCTCAGCCACTCCTCATGTGGCTTCCCCTCAAGGCCCATCATCAGCTCCATTGTCCTCCTTTGGACACAAAGTATCTATCTTATATTGTGGTGCCCGAAACCACCACAATATTCAAGGCAAGGCTACACCAGTGCAGAACAGAGCAGGACTCCCTCAATTGGCTGGAGATGCTTTGCCTGATGCCCCCCAGGACATGGTTGGCCCTACTGGCTGCCAGGGCACTGCTGACTCATATTCAACCTGCCATCGACCAAGACTCCCAGGTCCCTTTCCATGGCAGTGCTTTCCACCACTTCATTCTCCAGTCTGTACAAACATCCAGGGTTGCCCCAGCCCAGATGCAGAATCCAGCACTTCCCCTTATTGAACTTCATATGGTGGGTGATTCCCCAGCCCTCTAATTTGTTGAGGTCACCCTGCAGGACCTCCCTGCCTTCAAGGGAGTCAACAGCTTCTTGCAGTTTCATATTGTCTGGAAACTTGCTTAGTATATCTTCCAGTCCTGTGTCCATGTCGTTTATGAAGATGTTGAAGAGCACAGGGCCAAAGATGGAACTCTCCTAGTGACACACCACCAGTCTGATGTCACCCAATTCACTGCTACCCTCTGTGCTCAAACCATGAGCCAATTGTTCATCCACCACATGATGTGTTTATCCAGATGTGGGCTGGTCATTTTGTCCGGAATGATCATGTGAGAGAGTACCAACATCTTTACTGAAATCCAAGAAAATTACATCAACTGGCTTTCCTTGATCAGCTAGGTGGGTTACCTTGTGATAAAAGGGCATCAGGTTTCATAAGTAGGATTTTCCTCTCAGGAAGCCATGTTGGCTGTGACTAATTACTGTGTTGTCTTCCATGTGTTTTTCAATACTTCCAAGAATGATCTTCTCACTGAAGTGAGACTGACAGGGCTGTAGTTTCAGGGTCCTCCTTCTTGCCCTTCTTGAAAACTGGGACAAAGTTTGCCAGCTTCTAGACAGCTGGAACCTCTCCAGATTCCCAAGACCACTCAAAACTCATCAATAGATCTGAAGCAATGACATCAGCCAGCACTTTGAAGATTATGGGATAAATTCCACCAACCCCCAAGGATTTGTAGGGTTCCAGCTGGAGCAGCAGATCCCACACAATTTTAGGGTCAACAATTGATCATTCTCACAGTCATAGTCCTCCAGTTCAGGGCACTGAGATCCCCTTGGCCTGTCATCCCCGTTGAAGACGGAGGAAAAGAAAGCATTAAACACCTTTGCCTTGTCGCTATCCCTGTTCACGAGGTGACCATCCTCGTCCTGTAACAACCTGCAATATCCTGATGATATTTCCATACTGTTTATTGGCACTAATATATCTGAAAAAAACCTCTTTTTATTGTCCCTCCCATTTCTGGCCAGCTTCAACTCTAGTTGAGCTTTGGCTGCACGAATTTTCTCCCTGCAGCAGCTACCTGTGCTCTTGATGCCCCTACCAATTGTCGCAGGGCCCTGAAGTCTCTTTTGATTTCCCTTGAACTTCTCTTTGTTATTTTGTCACTGCCAGTTTGAACAACCAATAGCTGATACTAAACAGAAGGCCTTCCTTAGACTAGAGAGTTTTCCAATAATGCCCCTTATCCAAAGACCTGGAAGACAGCAGACTTCCCTGTGAGTTGGGTCCAGTCTGCATATTGGGCCCTCCATTCCCCCAGAGGAAGTCTCCTATTAAAATTACCCTTCTTTTCCTGTTAACTGTGGAGGTCTAGATGCAGGTTACAGGTGTTGTTTTAGGAGGCCCCATTACCCCAGAAGGACTTTCACCCACCTGATTAGTTGCCTGGCCTTCTAGTGCCTGTTGTAATAGATACCAGTCCTACCTGTTACCTGTTAAATTTTGAAGAGGAGGAACCTTCCTCCTTTTTTCATGTTTAAGAATAAGAAGCCTTATTTACAGTTCCTTCTTATCATTCAGTTAGCCAGTTTTGACTGCACTATACACTTCTTTTTTTTGCTAATGCTAAGCTCAAACATGCCAGAATGTGAAGCTTAGCAGGTTTTCTTCAACCAAATTTGTGATAGCATTTAAAAGACAGATAAAATTTATCTTATAGTACTTATTCTCCCGATAATGCTGATTAACACTTTCAGGTGAATGGTCTTAATTTTATTATTTGTTGATTGAATGTTTTTTTCAGTTTGTCTAAGCTAATACCTAACTGGTGACTTTTCTAATATTGTCTATATAATTCTATGTATATATTGTAATCATACAGGACAAGTCTTTGAGAAACTCCACAGTGTTCTGAGCATTTATCAATTAATATTTAAGGATTTGAAAAGCACAGAATCACAGAATATTCTGAGTTGGAAGGGACCCACAAGGATCATCGAGTCCAACTCTTAATACTGTCTCCCTGGCGGGAATCGAACCCAGATCTCCCACACACCAGGTGGGGACACTTACCACTGTACTAAAGTGGATAGCACCTATGTTAAATTTTACATTCATCTTGTGTAAAAATTATCATATTGTGTCAATTTTATTACATTTCCAGGATTCAGATATAAGTTTAGGATTTGTATTAAATATACTGAAAGGTGGAATTAGTGAGAGAAGTTAAGGTATAAAGTTTGAAGCTGTAATACAGGTTCACTGCCGGGATGAAGAGCTGGAAGAACTTTCTCTTTCTCTGAGATATTATTACTCCCTGGCAGATCACCACCTTCTAGCTTTGGAATTTTACTCACATTCTCTCCATCCAGAATTCCACTTCCAGACTTTCCCATTTCTTAGGGCACCTCTCTGTCTAAAAAGAAAACAGTAAAATAAGTATAGATTATTGGAGGCTGCAAGAATTTTGCAGCATACATACGTAAAAAGTACTTCTGTGGCTGACATCTCTTCTGCTTATGATACCAAAAAAAGCTCTATGTTATGTCTTTCCAAAGCTAATATTGCAATGAAACCACAGACTTGTGAATGGCATGTAAGATTAATGCCATCCCATTGTGTGATATGAAGAATGACACACATTTCCGAAGATACAATCAGAGAGGGAAAGCTTGACTGAAAATGGCTTTCTGCAAGATAGTGTGCATGGAGAAAAGGCACTGAAGCCCAGCTACAATATGACTAAGGCCAGAGACATTTCCACATATAAACTATTTAAATCATGTTTAAACTGAATCCAGAAGAGATTAATTAGGCAAGTGACTGAGGAAGTTACTGAATCATTGTATTTCCCAGTGACTCATCTGTTGGCTGAGAAGTGCATGGCACCAGCCAGCAGGGTGACAAGGAAAAAGTCCAGCTTTCAGCACTTGGGAAGTAGCTGTTCTTACAGACTGTCTCCTTCTTGCAATGAACGTGTAGCAATACCTCAGCCACAGCTCAGACAAGCCCAAGAGTTGTCAAAGACCTATACCAGCTTTGTTTACTGGACAACTCTCTTTCATGGGCTCTTTAATAAAATACCAAAGATGTTAGCAGAACAGGTGTCCGTTTATTATGGGCTAGAAAAATCAGAATCACCTAGAAGGCAACAGAGTATGAACACCAACAGAAGCCTGAAAGAATCATTTAATTCAAGTGATGACTGAATTGTCTTCATGTTTTTAATAAATAAGTTGCCATTTAAGAGGAAATGTCCTCTAAGCATGGCAAAAGTGGAATAAAGCTGAAAGGTAATGAAGTTATTTATTTGTATTATAAAGGATAAAAATTATTATTTACAGATGTTTCCCATTAAAATATTTTGCCCTCATTCAGCATGAGAGAAAAACTACTTCATTTTCTGAATTTGTAAAAAGAGATTAATGAAGTCATAAAAATCCAGCAAAATTACAGTCAACCCTCCTCCACTTCCCACCCCCCATATTGTGGCTTCACATCTTAGTGGCATGATTTTTCAGCGATTAAGGAGGCCCGTTTCTGGACTGTGCATGCGTGACCTGACACATATGAATGTTCAAATTAGACAGTCATGAATATTCAAATCAACCCCCACGTCGTGCCGCAATGACCACGGGTGCACTGTTCTGCCCATGGTGAGCAGCACTGCCCCCTGTTCTGCCCCTCTGCTCCGGGCCGCACCACCCCCCGCCCCTCTCTCAGCTCCACTCCGGGCCACACTGTCTCCCCGTCAACTCCCCTCAGGGCCACTGGGACAGCGGCACAGGCGAGCAGAAAATGGGTTTTTCCTGGCGTGGGGTGGCTGCAGGCACTGGGAAGCGCTGACACAAACATTGACACACAACACGGCAGTGCTAAAACAGTGCCACAGTGCCAGGGGGCCATAAGAGGGTGTGGGGCAAATTTGCATATTAATAAGCTGCCATTCTACACAGGTGGAGGGCTTCACGGGGGAGGGGCAAGACCCACGGTACCGTTGTATAGGAAACCCAACTGTATATCTGTTTTGATGATATATGGATAATGATATATTAGACTGTCTGTTTATGAAGATCCAAAACCTACTTAACATGGAAGCCAATGGACAACAATGTGTTGTCAATCCCTGCCTGTATTTTCAGCACTTACCTCTGATTTCAAAGCAAAAGTCTCACGGATTGTCTCCCCAGGTCTGATTCTAGCAACATTAAAAAGAACTGTGAACTGCATGTCATCTTTGGTGAGTGGATCTTCATCGCACACTGCCATTTCTAAAATATTCTGGTAGTAGAAAACAAAAATAAGTAACACTTATTGAGCTTCTATTATGCAGAAACAAAAAAATTGGTTATAGTTTTTTGCAGCTGCTTCAGTAGCACAGTAGTAAGAATGAAGAAACTTGTGCTTTCCCTGAGGAGTTTGCTAATGTAGAACATTATTAAACCCAGTCTTGGGAAACAGAAAGCAGCTGTAAGAGAGACCTCCCACTTTTCCAAGAGAGAAAAGATGTCAGTGATCTGCACCACACTGATAAGCCTCCCAAAGAACACACTGAGTTTCTTCATGCCTCAAGTTCTCTTAACTACACAGCTTAGGGTAGGATTAAATTTGTTGTCTACACCACAGCAACTTCTCTGCTCTTCCCTTAGAATCAGTGGATGGAAAGCCATTAAAAATATCTCAGAAGACATGATACAACACTGTTTATTCCTCTCAGGTGACAACAAAGGGAATCTGGATCAGCTTAGATAGAGGCATATATATTAGACTGTTGTGTAACTAGCTGAGGGGAACAGTACTGCTTATGTGTACTGTTCTGTGTTAACCAGTCTGATACACAAGTACGTATTTTCCAAAATTATTTAGTTGATCAACAGAATGTCAACTGAGGATTCCCAGATACTCAAAATGGTGGCATTTCTAATTTTTTCACTACCTCGACTTCTCTCTGGATCCTAAAGTAGAAAGTCTCGTTCCAGACAGGGTTGTCAGAATTCTTGATGGTTTTGGTCCGAAGTTTTCTGTTTGAAGCAGATGGCAGCCACAAGCGCACGTAACAGTCTGATGCCGTCACTACAGCAGAGAAAAATTAAAAACCCGATGCCAATGTTACAGATGAAAAGTAGAGCTAGGCCATAATCCTGGGGATCATTGGTTGGAAATAACCAAGAAAAACCATCTAATTCCTGGGTACTACAAATTGCAAATGTACACATGCATATACAAAGTACACTCAGGGCCACATTTCCCATGTGAAGAGAAAGAGGTATAAAAGATCCCACTCACCATTCATCAGGCATAGCCCTTACAATTCCAGTCAATTATGTTAAACTTTTGTTTAACTGAAACAATAGCTAGTTTCAAAAAGGGCTGTTAGGATGATTACAAGAAGTGAGAATCCATATTACAGAAAAGATCAGAAGAGACTGGCTTGCTACGTCTAGCAACACAAACATGCGGGGGGCACATAATTGCTGTCTACAAGGGTTATGTAGTAGGGAAGTTGATCTGTTGCAGCTAAAGGCCAGTGTGGGCCCAAGAACAGAAAGGCGTGAGCAAGTTGAAAATCTTCATCTCACTTCCAGCCTATATCTAGTCCTTATGGTTAGTGTGGTCAGTGCCTCAAGCAGCCATCCTTTGGGGAGAGCCAGGGTGGGAAAGTGCATTTACTTTGTGACGCTTGACAACGGTGTGAAAGGAAATCTCCATGGTGATGTCTTTCAGAGCTGGAGTCGGGACTTGACTGAAGATGTCTACTGCAGCCCGAGATGCCTAAATACTTCAGACTGGTATCAAGCAGTGAATAACATTGTCCCGCAAGGTTTTGGCAGGGAAGTGGAACTGTCCCTTCAATAGAGTAGATATAAGAGATCATTGAAACTCAGAAGTACAGGCTTTGTTCACTCTAACACCTTTCTAGTGTCCACCTCTGCATGGTGCTACATGGCATTTGCCACTGGAGTACGGGAAGCCATTTGGCAGGCAGTTACTCAACCAACAGAGGATTCACTCCCTCTCATCTCACTCACATCCAGGCTCGCCCCTTGAATAGCAAGATACAAATGGTCTCAGCTGTAACTCAAATCATTGTAAAGTGATGCTTTTGAGGGGTGAATGAGTCGTTTTTCACTAGAGGTATATAGAGACTAGAAATTTCAAAAGTGTGACAAAAGGCAGCTCGAGGTCTCTGTCCTAAGTGAGGAACCAATGGGAGGCCACTGCAAAAATGGCGTCTGAATGGCTGGTCCACTGCACATCTTGAGAAGGGTTCATAGGAGGCTGTGAGGGTGAGATGATGACTTGAAGACAGTTGAACACAAAAGTGCACTGAAGAGTCTGTTTTGCCTGCATGTTCAGCATGTGCTTAGGGCTCAATCCTCAGAGGCCCTCCTCAACCAAAACTATTAATATAATTTAACATGATAGGCCATCTGAGAACAGCAAATATCCTGAAAGTTAAGGTATTTTAGAAGGCTTGGCATTCTCTAATTTACCTTTGATTATTGTGTATGATTGATTCACTCCATTAAAAGATCCCTAAACACATAGCAAAATTCCTGTCTATTATATGATTTTTACCAAATAGGAACATCAAAACCAAACAATTCTGAGTAGATTTACAGATTGCAGCATCCTCACAAAGTCTGTCTTCCCTTGTTGGCCCAGAAAGTTCATCTGGGTGTCTTCAGTTTTACCAGTTCCCTGAAATGCCACTAGAGGTGTACTTAAATTTAATGATACCTCAAGTCTAATTATATCCCTGCCATTTGTATTTCTACTGCTGTGTTTTACGTACGTTGCTTGCATACCTTCAGAACTTAAGAATATTATTGTTTAAACTGCAGAGGTGACTAAAAATATAATCAAGCCACAACTCACACAGGTCTCTTGACTTGATGTTCTTAGCTTGTATGATTCTTACAGAAAGCATGTGGAGGGGGCAAAACTTCATCTGCAGAGAAAAAAAATGCAATCAGATTTATCAGCTCAGAATACAAAACCAAGATGTATTTTGAACAGTACAGGGACAGTCTGTCATTAATCACCCTCCAGCTGAAGTATGCCACACTAAGATGATAACATAACTGCACACTAGGCTATGTGCTAAGTACTGTAAGTAAATGAAGATACAAGAAAGAGAAAACATGGACTCAGACAATGGCACGGAAAGCTTCCATAATCATCCTAGAGGCATCTGTGTTCATGCAACCTGCTGCGTGCACAGCCACAGTAATGGTTGCACTGCCAATCTGCCAAGGTTCCTGTGCCACAGGGAGGTCAGAACGAGGCCTAGTATCCCCTGGAAGGGCATACTAGGAACTTGTAGATTCCTGTCCAGGTCATGGCACAGCACTGACACTAAGCCAGGAAATGGTACTTACCAAAATGCTCCATAAACTTCCGACTTTGTATCCCAATAAGGACTAAATTACCATGATGCTTGTAAGTAGGCCAAGCTCACCAAAAGGTCCTGCTGACTTCAAGTGAACAGGGCATAGGCCCAGAAGAGACCCTTAGATGATCAAAAAGTGCCCTGCTTTGCAGCAATGGTGTCACAGAATCACGTATCATTATGTATCCTGAAAATACCTAATGGGAATGGAACCACTACCCTTCTAGGCATGAGATTTATTTCTATCACAGGCAATACTTATTTGTAATACTTATTTCAAGTTACTTGTTCCTTACTCTTGACAACAAAAAATACTTGTCATTTTCAAAAGATGTTCTGATAAGTATGAATGAACAGGCAAATGAATATCACAACCTTAATAATAAAAGTGTGGGAAATGCTTCATTCATTTTCCAAATTGGTAGATTTAAACGTTTGTTTAATTTTCTGTTGTTTTTCTTTTTTTTTTTTTGTTTGCATATTACCGTGGCTCTTCAACAATAATAAGCAATAATAACTTGCAGTTACTACAGTCCTACTACCACTAATAAATGGAAACAAATTTAAAGCTTAAACTACACACTGACTGAAACATTGTCTCTATTCTCTAAAAGAGCAAATCCCATTACACTCTAGGTAAGTAATTTCCGAATTTTATTTTGAAATTTAGCACCATGATTAATTTTCCTGACACTGAAACAATTAACTTTGGAAAGACAAACTGTTGGGGAAGGAGGAGCTTCTCTACGGAAGGAGTCACTCACAAGAGCTAATCTGAAATTCTTAAAATGGGATGGAGACTACTGGGCCTGTTCATTAGAGATGAAAATAGCCTTCATGCAGCTTAATTCAGGCTTCGTTAGAGGTAAATGGATAGCAACTGAACTGTGACTTAGCAAGTTCAGAAAAAGGCTTAATAGTAAATTTCATGATTTCACTTTTAAAGTTGCACACTTTTTAAATTCAGATTAGTATACAAGAGTTGCTCTGAGCAGGGAAACCCTGTTGCTAAACCTACAAAAGCACATTACTCTGACTTTTAGCCTCTTAATGGTTGACAGAAACAATACTTGTATAAAAATGAAAGACCAGTTTGTAAGTATGACAAACACCAGTTCTATTATGTGTTGATCCAAATTTAAACTGATGTATTTAAAGCTTTTGAGTTTAATGTGGACATTACAAGTTCCAGTTGGGATATTTCTGTATTATTCCATCTGCCCGCTGAAAGAATTTGACTATAATTTTCCCGTGCAAATGGCTATTTAACATAGAACTACCAAATGGAAAACTCACGCAGCATTCCTTGTGGTTTTCATTTACACAAATTATTGGATTATGTAGACAAGTACAGAGTTGACAGGTTTTAATTAATATGTTAATTCTCTGTTATTTTGTAATGAGCTTCCTCCTTGCTCAACAGAAGCCCAAACCATCCTCAGAGTCTTCCTTCACTGAAGAAATAGATGTTGGTATAAAATTTGCTTTGAATTGTTTGTGATGAAAACTTCCTAATTGCTTATAAAAATGGTACATCTGCAGTTCATCATCAGAGTTGTGATATTGTGTTTTCATCCTCTCCCATTAGAGCCAGCGACACTCACTCCTCCTCTCTTCCCCTTTCAACAGCAATCACTTTCCTTAAACACGTCAACATCTGCTCACTAATGAAAATATTATCAAAAACGTGCACTACCTCTGATTCGGTGCATCTTAATCCTGATGTTGTTGTAGAGTAAAATGCAAACAGGTTCTGACAGGGAAATGAGGCCATAACAAATCCTATGGGCTGTGTAAATCTCATGGGGAAGCCAGAAACCATCCCTTTCCCAGGACTGCAGTTACTCCAGCCTGTGGTAAGCATTCAGATGCCAGATACAGTCGGCCCTCTTGCACTTCACGCCCCCCATATTGCGGCTTCAGATCTTAGCGGCGTGATTTTTTAGTGATGTAGGAGACCCCTTTCGCAACTGCACATGTGTGACCTACCACTGCGGTGGCTGCGGTAGCAGAACGGGTGGCGGCTGCGGTGCAGGCAGCATGGGCAGCAGTGGCCATGCGGCCGCCACCCAACAGGTAGGCTACACGGATCCCAGTTAAGACCATGGGTCCACGTTATATAGGCTAAGTTAGGTAATAGGTGATAGGTTGGACTTGATGATCTCTATGGTCTTTTCCAACCTTACTGATTCTGTGATTCTGTGATTCTGAGACCCGGCTGTCATTTCTTTTTTATCAGAAACAGGCAGATATAATTTTTTTCAACAATAGTCCAGAGCAGACTAATATGGTATTATTTGAATGGTCTAAAATAACATCTTTGCCCAAAAGTCCTGGTACTCCAGAATACTCTTCTAGAAAAAAATTAGTACAGTTAGAGATAACATTTACTATTGCCATAACATGGAAACCACCATGTAACTTGACAAGTAATGCAACTTGATGAGCACAGACACCATATCCAAATAGCTCTTGACAGTCTTGCAGCTGTACTGGTCTTGCTGTTTTAAATTCGTTTCCTTGGGAGAAACATGGTTTTTTACATAAGCATGAAGAGAGTAACAAAACCCCTCTGTAAACATCCAAAGGTAGCTTTCTGGGAAGTATGTCATTCTATTTTTGCAGGAAAATTAGCAGTGCCACATTGAGGCTAACAACAGAGTGCAGGATTCAGCTACCTGTGTATGTTTTTGTATCCTAAACAGTAACACTCCAGACCAATAAACAGTAGCATCTCCAGAGTACCAAAGGGTAAGCTACAATTGGAGGGGGGGAAAAAGCTACCAAAAAACAAAAAAACACTGGGGTGGGGGGTGGGGGTGGAGGGGTGAACACAAAACACATACACACAAAAAAACCCCAACTCAAACAAACAAACCAAACCAAACAAACACCAAAAAACAAACAACACACAAAATCTCAAACCAAACAAAGACAAAAAAAGCCCAAAACCACCACAACAACAAGCCGCTTTTCACTTGACATTATTTAGCATTAAACTATATTTCTGTGCTCTTAAAGCAAGTTTTTGAAAGAGTCATTTCTGTTTAAAATACAGAAAAATCAAAAATCAGGAGATAAAACTATCATGTCAGAATTTCCATAGCTGTGTCAAATCTTAACAAACTGAAAATTCATCTCTTTTGTCAACATCTCATTAACTGCAATAATACGTATTTGCTGGCTTCCAGAAAATAGTCATATGAATGTCATTCAGTTTCAGGCGGACACATAATTCTTCTGTTTACAGCTGGTTAGTCACTTGAGGCTTCATTCCAAAAAGACAACTTTGAGATGAAATACTGTCAAAGCTCATAAATATTGAGAAGCCTACCAAGACAGTCTTTGAATGGCAGCAAAAGCAGAAAAAACTACCAAGTGTTCATATGCATGCTTTCAGTCATTATTGCTGCTCCTAAAGCAAGATCTCCTGGCTACCTTCCCTAGAAAGTTAGTCTTCTAGGGAAGTTTCTGCAATCTGGGAACCTCTTTCCATAGCTACCTGCCTCCTTTTTCTTTTCTTATCTGTTTGGTTTTTTTTTAAAAAAAAAAAAGTCCTTGGTTTGTATATGTTGGAAGGCATATTGGAAAATCAGTGTTTCACTCTCCCTACACCAAACCAAAGCAGTTTTTTTGAGCTGAGTTATTGCCATGGGATAACACCACATCCTAAGTTTTATATGAGGAGTTTGCTGTCTCCTAACATTTTGTAAATAGCTGTAGGATTTCGTTCTCAGCTTTATCAATGTCTTTCAGACCTGAGTAACTACTTCATTTCATGGATTACTTTTTCCTCCAATGGTGTACTAAACGCTGTACAATATCTTGTCTACAGGATCTCACACCAAATGTAATTGTTAAGCCTTTTCTTACCACTCGTCTTATCTTAGATCTTGAGGATTTGATTCAAGTACAGCTTGGAAATTTATCTTGTTATCCATAAACTTCAAAACTATAAAAGAGCTTCATGATCAGTCTGGTTCCAAAGCACTTTCATCCACATAGACACTGTAACATCTGCCATGGGCTTAGTTTATTAGCTCCTCCACCAGTGAGAATAGTGCTAGCAATTTGTCCTTCCAAGCAGCTGCCTATTTTCATTAAAATTAAAGGCATGAAAAGTTCTGATGGGATAAGCAACTAACTTTGGAGAAATGCACAAAACAATGAGAGGGGACTGAAAGAGAGACCATAACCTTAGAATGCTCATTTCTCTTGGGAATCACAATTATCCAAAATCTTATCATTGGAAGTTGAACAGTTAGTGAGGAAATCTAATTCACCTTACTAACATTTAATATAATTTCATATTATCACTGATGGATTGCTCAAGAATCACTGTGGATTTGAGATGCATCTCCTGTTCATAGTCTATCAGTCACCTCCTTACATGTATGAGTAGGATCCTCAGGGCTCTGTACTGACAAAATTTCTAAGTATTTTACCAGATAAAAATTATTCCATAGTCCACAAAATAAAACTGCTAAAGAGTGGTTATTCTTGTCTGAGCAGAATAAAAGACCTCATTATCAATATCAAAAGCTGTAAATTAATACTGACCATCACTTCAGCGTTAATTTGGTAGATTTTGTACTACTAAACTGAGAGACTTTAAGGAGGTCTTCCTAGATAGTTCGAAGTATCCACATGTTTTTAAGCATGGGGGTTTTAACATAAAAGAAAAAAAAAAAAACAAGACACCACAAACCCACGCAGTTCTTATTTCTGTATCTGTTTTCCAGCTTACACAGACTGAAAAATACATTTCTCTGACAGAACAGCAGAGCTACCTGCAGTACTGATTGAATCTCTTTCCTTGGGAATAGAAGCTTTCTGACCTGAACCTAATGCCTGGACTAAAGCCTTTTTGGCAGTAGTGCCTATCAACCAGGAGTATGTCTACACTCATGGAATAGCAGTTGCAACATTAGAATGAAATGCAAGAACTTTGTAATTGCGACTTTCTGGATAGGCAGACAGCTTATGTATAATTCTACCTATCAGATCAAAAATTACCTTATTAGATACAACATTACTATTTAAAATTGATAGATAATATTCATATCTACAATAGATAGGTTTGAATTCAACATGTAGATGGACTAGATACAAATTTTATCCAGAAAGTACATGAAATTTACAATTTATATTCTTTGCTCTTAGTATCCAATGTTTGAGTATTTTTAATCAATCGTTTGAGCAATCTGTTCAAGCTACTGATATTTTTCTGAATCTTTAACTTCACCTGCAAATATTACCGTGGCACAATTAATGACCCCTATAGCCATACCATGTTTCTCACTATATTTTAAATTCCTCAAAGACAATATTTCTTTCATTTGCTGCAAAATTTGACATAGGGTTGGATACATAAAGAATGGTTAGTTGTAAGCAATTCACATCTTGCATTTGAGACACCACATCCAGTATTTTTTAAAGATATACATGAGAAAAGAATTCTCATCTAATAATTCTGTAAACTTATACTAAATGCTATCATTTAAAATCTCTGAATGGAACTTACCATATTAGAAAATTCGTGTCCAGACATGAAACTCTTCCACTAGAATACCAGATGTTTTGAACAGCACTTTAAAGATAGCTAAATCAGCCATGTAGCTCATTAGATCTTTCCCCTGCAGCTAAAGTAATGTAAATTATGCTTTGTTGCTAGATAAAGCTGGTGGTTTATTTCAGTGGGGCAAGCAATGAACACGTGTTACCCTGAGAACAGGCAGGAAGGCTAAAGCACTTTCATTTTACAAGGAGGTAAACTTCTCACGGCCAGCCTCCTCTTCCTTCTCAGGGTTCACTCCAGCATGTACACCACACAACAAAGGCAAAGAAAGGGCCACATTTTGCTGTGTGTTCACTAAAACTTACTTACACATTAGTTACTGTGAAGTAAAAGGGGAAAACAGTAAATCTGCAAAGTTCAACATGCCCTTGTTACAGTGCACCAGCTGCCATTTGTCTCTGCATCTGAGCAGATGCAATGAGGAGGGAATTTGCTCACCAGAGCTGGAGCAGGGAGGTCCAACAGCAAGGTGCCGGGCCCCAGCAAAGCGTGGAGATGCCATTCTCTTACCTTGGCTGGTGGGCTCCCCATGGCACGAAAGATGGTGGTAGCAACCGAAACCCCAATTTGGTTAACAGGTCTGTCAGCTGACAAGCACGCTAGCAGCTTGTTGTTGCTGCTGCTGAAACAACCTGAAAGACACTTATAATTTATACAAGCACTGAGCTCCACCCTCTGCCTCCTCTGTCTGAAGAAGAGCCTGCCTACATGTGAGAGGGAAAGATCTGTAATGTCAGAGGTGAGCAGAGAGCTGCAGTTACCAGATCTTTGCCTGTCACTTCATTACCCCTTACAATTTGCTATTATCCCAATACTGAACTGCCAGGTTCTCAGGTAATGTTCAGAAAGTCTTCCTTCACTCCCCATCTCTTTCACGTATCCAGTTCAGCATCTTTTAAGTTCTTCCACAAAATACTCCAGAAAAAAAAAAAAAGTCAAAGGGAGGACCAAATCTCACCGATTACAATCCCAGGTGGGAGACCAATCCACTTCTGAAGGCTCTTTTCAGTTCTCCTGCAATAGGGACTTACTAAAATAAATGGTGTCTTCCGAAGGCATCCCCTGGATATGGCAGAGGGATAGCTTCCTCCACCACTCTCATGCCTCCTGTGGCCTGCTGACAGACAACGCATGGGGTGCCTGTCAGGACATTGCTCCAGGCACTCCCTTCTGCCTGTCCCTTAATCCATACTTGCAATTTCATGTTGGATGGCACGCAGACTCAGACTTGGAAAAGTCCTGGAGGCCACCATAAGTTTGCAGTAAGGTATGTCCTCACTGTAAATACCAGATAGGCTCAAGCCTTACAAAACAGCCAGTGGACGCCTTAAAGTGATGGAGAGTGTCAAGAGTTAATTTTTATCAACTAGAAGTTACGAATCTGGCTTTTGACAAAAGAAGAAAAAAACAATTGTAATCACAATAGTTGTTTAGGAAAATAGGTTTACTAGAAATTTCGGCTTCAGATTTTTTTCTGAAACTCAATGCACACTGTGAATAATCTTTAAACCACTTTTTAAAACATTTTCCACAAAAAACCTGTCACCAGTTGAAAATCAGTTTTAGGCAGATGCTCCTGGGCTTCTGCAAGTGACAACCAACAGTTCAAACTGATATTTCACAGCAGCTCCGTTGTGGCTGGCAATGCAGCCACCTTGCTCATCACCAGTAAGGGCTGGAGACAGGTTTACCCAAGCAGTAGGGTGAGAACCTGAGTGCTTAGTTTGGTTGTCATCTTTGAAATACTAAAAAGAAAGATATACCAAATAAAGGTCTGCTCTTTATGTGCCCCAAATCAAAGGGCTGTTACAAAATTCTCAGAAAAACCAGCCAAACTCATCAGAAAGCAATCTGGGATTCAGAACAATTAACTATGCAAGTCTTGCTCTCCTGCAGTAACACTGTTTTAACAGCTCCACTTGGGCATTTTTAAAGGACTGTTTAAGCCTGTGATGCATGCATTCATCTTCATGCTCCCCTGGACACAGGAGTCTGTAACATCTGACTTCCAGAGGTAAGGAAAAAAACAGAGAATAAAGAGGGAAAAGCACTTATTCAGAGTGGAGCTTTGGTTTTCCACTTCTATATTGCTGATGCAGCTTTGATCACAGGTTCTGTCGCTGTAGTGAACTGAGAGACCAAAACAGTAGGTTGACAAATTTACCTCCAAAAGAGAAGACAAATGGAAAAACAGACAGAGAAAAATGAACTCCACTCAAAGAGTGGTATGTCTGCCTGGAAACGGAGCAACACATTAAACACAGAACAGCTGCAAGCAGGGAGACCCACGTCTCAATGTAACAGGAAAGAAATAAAAATGTCCCAGCATGCCCTCAAATCAAGGTGCAAAAGTTATTTTGGAGAGCTACGGAACTGATTTTTCCAATAGCCCCTCCAAGAAGTTAATGTTTCCAGTAAATCACTATGGCCAAAATACAAAAAAAATTGTGTTTCTTGTCAACAAGCATGGTACCAACAACAAGCACCACGTCCATTTCTTCTTGGACTTGAGGGAGTTGGGCTACATGATGTCAGGACTTACTGCAGACATACAAAAAGTATAGCCTGGGGAAAGAAAGACAAAGGAAGCCAACTGTATAAGGAAGGAAAGACAAAATAAAAAGGTTAAACCTGAAGTAAAGAGGGCACAGCACAATACATTAGTGGACTAGAAAATAGTAGGCATTATCTTCAAGGGGGTATAGAAAGTCCTCTCCCTCCACTTTTTAGACGAGAGACATAGCCATGCTGGGCTTATACGAGTGGAGTTAGATTCAGGAAACACAACAGCATCAGATTACAAAAAACTGTTCAAGAGACAAAGAAGAAGGATAGTAGAAAGATTTACATATTAATTAGGCCGGTCTTATTCCACCTCTGTGACTGAATCTTGTTCTTCTCTGAATTAATATCAAGAACGTACTTGGAAATAAGTAAAGGGGGGGGGGAAGAGATAAAAAGACATAACTAATTACACCGAGGTTAGATTGTTGCACAGGCTAGTTGTTAGCACTTGGGTAATGCACGCAAGAGACCATGTGCAACAGAATCAGAACGGAAGGAATGCAAGCCCATGCTGCAAACCCAGCATGAAAGAAATGCATCAATTAATACAATGTTTGGCTACATGCAATTTACCCAGTGGGCTGCTAACTAACAGCCCCTTGCAAGAAGCTACTAAGCTGTCAAAAACCAAGCAGCAGAATGGCAGCAGCTCTAAATGTCTGTGAACTGGATGGCTCTACTGCTGGCATAAACTTGAAAGCTAGCTGGGACACAACCTGCCAAAGGCAGTGAAGTTTCATTTAGTGGACTTCATTATTTACCCCAGCGATGGCAACAGCACAGCCAAATTTCAAACTCGGTTCTGACATGCAAAACTTTCCTTCATTAAGGCACTCCTCATAGTCCTTCCACCCTTCATCCTAACAGCTTCACAAAGAAGGATGCCAATTACTGAAACACTCTACTATAAACTCTACTATAAACCTCCTATTATTTTGTTTCAGAATAGTTGTTTATTCTCTCAGTAGAACTGAGTGATGGATCCTTCCATAGCCAGATGCAGCCACAGTATAAAGGAGATGGAGAAGGAAAACCGCAGCTTTGAGGAGACATATTATTGTGCCAGACAGTGAATTGCCTCATAAATCAGTTTGTACCTTGTTAATCTCAGTGGCTGGGTTAGAAAAATTATACTCATCTGAGAAAATAAATGTCTACAGTCAAATTCAAACAAAAATTTTCAAAATGTTCTCCAAATCAGGGGAAAAAATTATTTTTTTCCCTAGATCATCCCCGAAGTATTTTTTCTGTCTTTGGGTTATTTAACCAAATAGAATGTAAAAATAATCCAAATAACAAAAAAACCCCATCTTTATTAAAATCTATCTCAATTTTTCAATTCAATATTACCTCATGAAGTTATAAGCTATAAAGCAAAGACTCAAATTCCAGATTTAGGGACATGTAATATGCAATTTTGAAATAAAAGCTTTCTAGTTTTTCATTGTTTTTCCCATGCTTCGTTGTTTTTGTGCAAACAACACAGATAATTTGAATATATTCCAAACAACCATTTTCAGCATCTGATATTAATTAGAACAAAATACTAAATTACCTATCTGAGCAGCAATCAGGTGATAACATTTGTAAATGAACCATCCTGCTGGCTATCAATATACTGGTTTCAGAAAAGTAAAAGGTGTTACATCCTCTTGCCTATCTCCTGAACCACTGTAATCTTAACCAAAGATATCATAAAGTAAATCCAGTATCACAGGCTCTTTTTCCTGGCCAGTACTAATTTCCTT
Organism: Pitta sordida; assembly: GCA_013390025.1. Lineage (NCBI taxonomy): Eukaryota > Metazoa > Chordata > Aves > Passeriformes > Pittidae > Pitta > Pitta sordida. The sequence goes on along the minus strand of WEKX01009949.1, from coordinate 12,444 downwards.
GGATATTTTGTAGGTGAGGTTGTAAATATGGCAAGATAGGGATCTTCAAGATGGGAGGAAGCTGCTTATTACTTACCTGGGGTATCTGAGGACTGGAGTGTTACCTTTCCAAGACACGTCAGTGTAAAGCCACACATTGAAACCTCCTATGTTTATGTTTAGAAATTGCTCTTTTATTTTAAACCAAGTGATTGCAGAGCTAATTGAAATAATTGAGTAAGATATTTCAGCCTCATTCCGTTCAAGCCAGTTTCTCAAACATTTATCTTCAGATCTTATTCAAATAGCCTGACACTGATGTCAGTATAGAATTGCTTGTGTAAGTATTACACTTCACCACTTTGCTGGCAGGAAGACTTGACTTATGGTTATGGTATTGAGCTTCAAATTACCAAGAGAAGGGTTTCCTTAGTTGCCACCATCCATTTGTATTTTTAAGTAGTCACTCTGTTAGAATCAAGAGATTAACTCTTGTTTTCTGTTATTGTTTTTCACTCTCTGCGACTGCAAGTTCTGTGGGGCAAGACATACTAAGGAAATAGTTGTTGCTGAATTACACCTGGCAAGAGTAATTAGAAACAAAAGATACAGTGCTTGTATGACACACATAGCAGTACTTCCTTTCTGTTTCTATTGCAAATCCTCTTTCAGCTCTATATGTGATTTTATTCAAGATTCTACCTTCACTTGAGCATGGCTGTTAGATGTTGACTCAGAAAGGGATACAAGATTGAAATGATTTATTTTTTTAAATATGCAACTCCTTAAGGGTTCAATTCATTCATTCCTGACAGTTACTTATTATCTAAGTAGCCTTCTAAAATTAAGAAGACTAAAACATTAGTGAGTATCCTTGCTTTGTTATTCTGTAGGTTAGTACTGTTAATGGGGGAACTTTTCAACTAAAGCTAGCATCAGCCAACCTATGTCCTGGCTTAAGTAATGCAGAAGATTTTAGTGAAGTGTAAATGTAAGAAAACCACTCATTTGGGCATAAGACAAGAAAAAGAAATACAGCCAATTCAGGATGAACTGAATATATCCAAGTCTGTCACCAGTAGCTTTGGAAATACCTGCAAAGTATGCCTTTGTAGCAGGCATAGTGATCACAAAGAAAAAGCAAATACTGGCACAGAATCCCTGGTAAGTACGTATCTGAAAATGCTCAAGTCTTAAAAATACCTGAGGGTGAGGTTTCATACTGCAGCAAAACATCTAACAGCTAGCTGTCAATAAAACAGGAGGTTTTGCTCCTGTCCAAGTCCCAGGCTTAGAAAGTCCTGCTCCTACTTCACAGTATTGGCTCTGGAACTCCTCTGGCTGAATGCTAATCTCACCTGAGGGGTTGAAGCAAAAGAAAACTACTCTTCTCCTTTTCCAGAGGAATTTCCAGGACTGCCCTTCTGTAGTGGCCAGTACCTCAGCTTGAGTTCAGCATTGGGAATCTGACTATAAAAGCTGTCTAAAGCAACAGCACTCAAAGGGAAATGAGCATCAGAGGTGGAAAAACCATTACACAATTCAGTGCACACTCCTGCAAGTGGATCGTTACTAACCACTGATCTCAGTACCACAAAGTCATGGGGCTTTTTGCTACCTGTCTATATGGTTCTTCTAAGGTTATTGAAGGATGGTCAAATTTGAAAACCAAATTTTTCCCTTCCTTCACTTACACTGTTTGTAACAAAAAAATTCTAGACAATTAACCAGGCTGTGTGAGCAATTTCAAACAGAATAACTAGAGTTTGACTTAGTCATTAGAGTTATTATGAGTTATGAGCCTTGCAAGCTTATTTACAGTAATTAAGAACCCTGTGACTCACTCCTGATGGATTCTGACAGAAGAAGATAATTTCATAGGCTCTACAGTCACAGGGACTTAAATACAAAAGCTCCTTCTGTATTAATATTTACCCCAACTGAAAATACTTTTGATGAGAAAAATTTCTTGTTTAGGTGTGTGTCTCTTCTTCTGGTCAATTTGTACCATTCCTGTCACAAAAGGAAGTCATGAAGTGTTCCTAATAGTGCAGCTGGAAATTTGCCTTGCTGAGAGCACTCTCACCTTACTTCCAGGGGTATGAAAGCAGCTTTCTGTCACCTGTTCCCCTTAAGCCAGTGGAGAAGGCAGATAAGTGTGAGCAGAGAGCATGGCACTTGAATTGTACCGGTGATTTCAGCTGGTCTCAGGAAAGCTGCATAACAAGTGCCAAGGCAGAGTCACCCATGTAGCCTGATATTATCTCTGAATGTCTCTATGGATGCATATTAGGTCAGTTTTAATTTCTCTGTTTCAGTAGCACATAAAACATGGCACTTGCATAACACTGCAATTTTAAATGCTTTCATTCTAGTAGAAAACTTATTTTTTCACTGGCACAGCTTTTTTTTACTCCTTGATTTATATAATACCTTGGGAGTTTTGAAGCTCCTAAGATTTTTACAAAGAGCTTCTTGAAATACTAAAGCAAATTGAAATTTATAGCCTTCAGCATCTCAAAGATGTTTTTAAGTGTAGGTCTCCCATCTTCATGGTTTATGAGGCAAATAAGACACAATTTGGCCAACAAGAAAGAAAATTTTTGTGAAGGTCATGAAAGGCATTGAGTCTGTTCAGTGTGGAACATTAAAATAAGCTACGTACACTGCCTTCTTTGCCAGAGGATCCAAATCCATAGGCCAAAGGTCAAAAATTATCTCTCCTGGACCTATTCAGGGAGAGTCCAGGTCAGGGAAGATGCAGTCACTCAGGGACTCTAGCTTTGAGGAGCAGAGATCTGATGGAAGACTAGTTTTCTGACGATGACCTCTCTCATAAACAGCTTCAGGAAGCAAACCTCACCCACAGACTGCCAGTGCAGCAGAGCACAAACCAGTAATGCTGCCTTCTCTGCAACACAAGCAATTTTCACTCTGCAATCTCTCCCCATGCAATAGTAACATTGCAAAGTGGCAGAGACCCTCACCTTGAATGATTCAAATCCACTAATTATTGGTCTTCCCTACTGTGTAGTTACACACATACTGGATGTATTTGTCAACTAAGTACTAACAAGCAAACTGTGAACCACAAAAAGGTAAAATGTCCTGTGACTTGCCTGCACCAGTACTGCAAGCTGGAATGTTCATCCCACTGAGGAAATCATATTGGCACACCACCCTAAAAAGATTTCACTGACATATATTATAATTTGAAACATTTCTGGGCTGATGCCTCAGTTTACATGCCAGGACCCTGCCTACACAGCTGTTTTGCTGTGACATGGGTGGCTTGGCAGTTCCCTGGGCTTGCTGAAAGCTTCAAAGCTAAGAGATCTAGGAAGGTGGAACCAAAGGAGTTGGCCAACAGCTGAAGGACATCTAATGGGCTCATTCAACAGTTGACCAGCCTAGGGGGTAACCCCTATTAACTGGGAGAAGCCAGTAATCACAGAATGGTGGGTAGCCAGATGAACAGGACAGGAAGGTCCACAAGGTTTACAAAAGCATGACAACTTTCCAAGCAGGTTTCTATGAAGCTGGAGAACCAGCCAACCCAGCAATACAGAATCCAATCAACATTTTCAAACAGAGAAGTGTTGCATCAGAAAACTTATGGTTACCCCTGTTCATCAGACATCACTTCCTCATGTATGCTAAAATTGGGAATGGGAAGTACCTGACTTGTTAACACACCTCATATTTCTTCCTCCTCCTCAGACTTGATACACAAACAGCTGACAATGTGGACAGATATGTGAAGCATGGAATGCTTTGTGCAATAACTTGCTTACAGTAAAAAGAAGAGGGAGGAAATGAGAATTGAAACGGTAACATAGCTTCTGCTGCATTTGAATACTGCCTGGCTTTTGTCATAAGTCCTCTCACATCTTAGGTAAGTTAGCAAGCAATTTGTAGCGTGAAATGAAAGTAGCAACAATCAATTCACCTAAGATCACAGAAACTGATGCAACTCAGAGGAAAGACAAACTAAAATTGCAAAGAAAAATATATCGATTCTATTGTTGTGGAATACACCATCCATTTATAAACACGAACATTGCATACTGACACTGTCAATGTTCAGAGAGATTTAGTATATTCTCTACTACATGTCTGTATTGTGGGAGGTATCGTTTTACCCATGGTCCAGAGAGCACCAAAATGTCCAGCAGCCATACAGTAGGTCAGAAATACAATCCCACCTTCTGAATTCATATTCTAAGATGATTCTTGTTCCGCATAGGCTCTTGTCTAGCCCCATGTGGCTTTGAATCAAATTAAATGAAAGGTTGTCTTACATTATTACAGATGCAGCTAAATGCTGTTCACTTGTCCCAAGCAAAACATCCTTCGGCTCTAAGGGGAATAATCTGAGAGTCAGAACTTAATTAATGGTTTCACTCAGCATCAGGACAGTCTGTTAGAAGTAGTGTTTAATTTTCATTCAATATACTCATGTACTAAGAAGTGTATATTAATAATTTCAAGAAAAGATACTATGGTCTCCATTGCAAAACCAAGAAAGAAAGATACTGTAAAGCAATTTGATGCTTTCCTAAGTGGGAACAGATCTAAACAACTGTCTCTTAACCACTTCTTTCACCTATGTTTGAAAAAACTGTGCAGATGAACCCATGCTAATCCATTTCTAGAGACAAGAACACTTATTTGATATCTCCATAGTTCTAGTTGTGATCATTCAAGCTTCATTTCCTTCCTTCTGACATATGTAGTTGCCACCATTATGTGGTCTGTGTCAGGACAGTGTTTAATGAAAAACATACTAACAACAGAGTATCCTGCAGTTTTTACTGCTACCTGTGCAGTGCCAAGCTCAAATAAATTCCTCATCCCTTATAATCTGCCTCCTGTGTCTCACCATTCCAGATTACTGAGGGAGCAAGTCAAAAGTTTAGCCAGCCAAAAAAACCTGACAGTATGATGCTGAAAGTTCAAAGCTGTGTATTTGTTGTTGGAAAAAGATGTGCTGAAAACATTTAGAGACATCTTCCTGATCTGCAGCTACTGCTAATTCATTTGTAGATTTTGTGGTTAGACAATACCAGTTTTTCTGCTATCCATTTAGGAGTTATTGCATGAATTCAAAAAGCCAAAGCTTTAATCGTCTCAGGCAATTGCACACATTCTTCTCAGGAATAGTCCAGCTGTTATTAAAAGGATAACTCACAGGTTGACTGCCACTTCAGGTGCATCAAGTGTTTGATGGAGTACAACAAACAATAGTCAAAGGCACAAAACACCAGTCCATTCTCTCCTCTCTGCTCCCATGAAAACTAAACTTAACACTTTTTTTTTATAGGCTTAATTATTGTTTACCTCCTGTTCTTTTACACCTACTTTCTCGTTTGCGTTGGGGTTTGTGTTGGTGTTCATGTAATCTATTTTTTTTCTGAGCAAGGTCTATAGTTTATTTGTGAACTTTTATCACTTTTAGCGAATTGGTTCCCTCAACCTTTCACAGTGCCACAGTATCATAAATGTCAATAATAGTATCTATTTCTGATCCTGAAAGCTGTGCTATATCTAAATTATGTTTTTCCTCCTACACCTTCATTTCACATTGCAACCCCTGACTTTTCTCAGCCTCCACACCACATTTCCCTAATGTGAAATGATACCTAATGATACCTAATTTAAATCAAAACTGGATGATTCTTTTTGTGCATAGCTAAATCAAACATTAAGAACTTGATTCAGGAATTACAAAAATGTATGCATTCATAGGTCCAACTAAATAATCACAGATGACCTTCATTTTAAAAATCTCCTTTTCTTCCATACTTCAAGCTTTTCTTTACATAACAAACATGTATTAGGAACTTGTAGTTCACTTATACCCACAGGCAGTGATAGTCTACGTGCTTTATAAAACAGGTTCAGATGAAGAGGCAACCTGTTTCCATTTTTTCAAGAAGACTCCCTCTTGAGTCTACGTAATAGTATTAGAAACTAACACTAAAATGTCCTTAGCACTGATAGGCAGTGTACTTCTTCCAAAAATATGGAGTAATAGAGCTTCCCAGATAATACATTGCACAAGACAACATATAAAATTTTCTCAGAAGGAGCTTTGGTTTCAGGGCCTGAGGTTCATAAAACCGTAAGGGGAGGAAACACTTATCCTTCCCCTTCTTCATAGCTTTCTTCCCTGAACAAACATTTTGAAGGCAGTTCCTGGAGACAAACCTTGAATGATTTCCCCAGCCAGTTTCCATGTCTTATTCATATTCCTATAGTAGAGGAAACAGCCTTTCATTTGTGTCTCATCTGTGTCAGTGGGTTTCTGCCTTTCCTGTTTATAGTTTATATACCCTCATGGCAGCAGTGCCATTAGGATAATTATAGTTACATCAGAACTCCCTTGAACATTACCAGGAGACACGTTGTGTCTAGCTAATGAGGTCAGCAATTTTCAAGATTTGCGGAACAAGGACAAATTGTTTTGGTGATACATCCAACTTAATCCCAAATTTGCCCATACCACCTTCTCCTACATGAGACTCCATCTGCTTTTCTGCATTACTGTTCAATGCTACTTTCTGCCTCACGATGAACCACATCGTGTTTTACCCTTTGCAAAAGCTCCCATCTAAAGGACACCATGGGTAGAGAGGCCAATGGAGAATTCTTCCAGTTAAGATAATTACAGAAAGAGTGGTAAGGGCAAAGGGGAGGAATCACAGGCCAAAATCATATTCGAGTAAATGTGCCTAAATAAACACCATGAAACATACTTCTAAGGTGTTTTTACATTGCAAGTAACAGGAGGAAACATAAAATAACCTGCTGTTCAGAAACGTGTTCTGGTCTTCTGAATCCACCCTGTGTGCAGTTGCTGTCTCTGCAAAGAATTCCCATGCTCTAGGTATCTCAGTTCTACTCTAGCCAGTCCAGGCTTCATTTAGCACTTAATCTCACCTTACATTTAAGGTCAGACTAACACGGCTATTTCCTTAGTTCATCCCATTGCACTGAAATTCATGCAGAGGCACCCAAATTTTCAGAGTACCATGCTTTGTACACCTAATAACTCTAATTACTTGAGTATGCACTTAAATAGAATATATGGCCATCAAAACAGATATATGTTACAAGTGAACTCCTGGTCCAAACAAAATTGGCAGCAAAACTATTAATTGCATAAGAAATATGCATCTTAAAACAGCACTATCACTGTCAGCAGCTATGCACAGACTAATCAGAGCAGTTGACATAGGAAAAATACTGCAACTACCTAAAGTCCAAGCAATCAAAACAAAGCATCTTGATATTTTCATGGGTGGTAAGTCATTGCCAGACATTTATCCTTTCTATAAAATCTTAATCCAACCTACGCAGACTATCAGGATGTTAGGATAAGACCTCCTACTCTAGGCTCACTTACCATCACACAGAAGAAGTAGTGCACACCAAAACTTATCATTGCATGAGATTTTGCAATTTTTTAACATGCCCTGAGCCAGATACCATCATCTTGGCTAAGGCTCATACTGTATCTGCACACAACTGTTTCTTTGTTGCTGTAGCTACACATCATGAAACTCCTTAAACACACAATACATCAGCTTTTGGCACAGCTCTCTTCAGCAGGTGTTGTGCAAAGCATTCTTCAGAACCAGTAGAGACCAGCATTTTGTGAGTTCCAGGAGCTGCATTTTATATTACTCTGCGCACCATAAGGCCAAGTTTCCTCTGTGCAGGAAAATCAAAGGCTGTTGCACATTCAGATATATAAAGACAGGAGAAGAAAAGAAGGACTATGACTAAAGTGTAGGATGAGTCAAGCACTGCTGAATTTTTAATTTTCTAACTTGCAACAATTTAAGATAAAGCTTTCCATATAAGCATGATCCTTCTGGAGAACAAGCACTTCTGGGCTAAAAACAGCTTTGATGCATTTCAGGAAGGTACAAGAAGCTGAGAAACAGATTTTTTTTTCTATAAAACACCTTCCTAAAACACTCCTACTGGGAAGATTTTGTGACCTTGCCCTTTTTGCTGAAGTATCTCGTTAGATAATATCACATGGCTGGGATATTTCGAAAACTTAGAATTGCTAAAGGCTTTATTGCTGGAGGTTTTGCTGCCTTAAAACACAGTGACACCGTGTGGCCAATTGCTTAGGGTGGAAACAATGTGCTAGTGGAAAGGGCAGTGTACAATTTTCTCATTTTTCTTTCACTTTATTAAATTTCTCTTAGGCACTCTCAGATGCAACTATATTGAATTGTGAGAGTAAACTTAGTTAGGACAATGGTCATCTGAACAAGTATACTAAACCAATCGACCATTTGGAATCTCAACGTAAATTCAAAAGTCTAATGTTTGCAGAAGTGTCCAGTAAAAACAGACCAATAAGTTCAGCAAGTAAATACCCATAAGCACGTTTTGCAAATGTGTCAAAACATCCCAATCATTTGGTAGATGCAAGCATCTAGTGGATCTGTGATTCTATGTTCTCAAAACCATGTACTGTGAAGGTGAACTTAAAAATCTATGGTTTAATTCTGCAGAAATAGTACACAAGAAGGCAATTGATTTTGAAAATCGAGAGATTTTTGCCTTGCTCTTATGACTTGTTTTTCTTTCAAGTATATGCAGATAATTTCATTTATTTTTATAGAGGTATTTAAAGTCACAAGTGGGAACATTGCTGCTAGAATTGTTCGCAGTAGCTGTTATCACTCTGTGTTATATAATATGCTGACTGATGTGATGAATCATCTCTCCCTAGCACAGCTCTTTTTTTCCAAATGAAGTATTTCACATTCAAACAGTACAGATCACAATAAACAGTAAGTATGGGCAGATCTCTTTGAAAAACAGACAGAGAGACAGAGACAAGCAGGCAAATAGGCAGATGAAAACTGAATATGGATTACTGAAATATCCATCAAACACAAAGAGAGTAATACATTATTCCCTTTTAATACATATAATATGTATTCTCTTCATAGAGAATATGTTTACTCGGTAGTGCTATTAAAAAATTAATGTTCAGTAAGAAATGTGTATTTTGAGGCAGGGGTCAGAACATCTTGCTCTCAAGAGCAGAAAATAAGGCAAAATACAAAAACTGTGACTCCCAGTTGCACAGGCTTTGCAAAGTCAGTGTTTCATCCATGTCGCCTTTTTTATTGATTAGTTAGATAACATACTGGTGTAATTTTTTTTTCAGTATTGAAATCCTGTTGAGCAATTTATGTCAATACAATCACAGTGCATTGGAGTGTAAATTAAATAGGTTAGTTTGAAAGGTGACGTAACAGGCTTTACATACATAATACTTTCACCTATATACACAGTAGTCTGGAGAGTCCAAGAAGCACTAGCTAGTCAGGTACAGGACTTTCTGACTGTTCAAAACAGCAGTTTGAGTTGAGGAACATTAACGATTTGATCCTTCAAGTTTTGTCACCCTGACTAGTGAGATTATGCTGCCACCTTGTGACCTGTACATTTTACTAAGCTACAGCGACAGAAGTTTTTTCCCTAGACTTGGGAGAGCAGTGTACATGTCTCCCTGGAACACAGGTGCAATGACAATGTTTTGAGCAGCTGACCCCCCTTTTATATTCAGATCCACGTTTTCCCTCCTTAGCTTTCTTATTTATGACTCATGGGCTGCATCTTTCCATGTCATTGCTGCTGCTGCTAATGAAAATGCTGTCCTTGGACAAGCCTGAGTAGGGACTGAAGGCAGTCTTGCAGAAGTGGTGAAACACATACTTTAAAGGACAAAGGTTTTGTAATAAAGGTTACAAATATACCCCTGATGCCAAGGGAATCATCCATTCTGGAAAGCAAAAGACATACTTAGCCAGCATTTGAAAATGACAGTATACACTGAAAGAAAAAGACATTCTCCACAGCTGGGAAGGGTAATGATTATAAACGATTACATAGATTTGCACATTGATGATAAAATTTTCCTCTCCATCTTCCCAAATGTAAAGCTTTTATATTCATGGCAACATTTTTCTTGCTTGAAAAAAATCTGTGTTACAATTGGCTGTATTCTGAATCTGAACGAGGTTGTTCCATCTGGTCAAATTAAATAAAACAGCTGTATGTCAAAGTGGTTATGTGTTCCCTTAAAACAATAGGCTTCAGCTGTGCAATAACTGCTTATACAGCATTTTGAAATACCTGGAAATAGATTGGTATGAGCGTAATCACATGAAAATTAAGCTGGGATCCCCTCTGCTACTAACCCCTTGTTCTTTCCTTATGCCTCAGATATATGTGCATCCGACAGTGTTCGCTCCCAAAACACTTTAGAAGTAAAGATATAAAATCTAACCTTGAAATGCATGTGTAAGGCAGGAGCAGACACATGCCAGGAATAAGCAGGCTTGAGAGCTCTGAGCTAACAAGGCAGCTGCTCTGAGTTTAGGAACTGTCTGGGACAGTCCACAGAAGTCATGCACAGCTAAAATGTTCCCTCAACACGTCTGCTTCACACACACACAAAGAATCACACACACAGAATACTATGAGTTGGAAGGGACCCACAAGGATCATCTAGTCCAATTCACCATCTAACGCCCGTACAGAGACCGAACGCACACCCCAGAGTGGTGAACATAAACCTAGTTCCCTCACAGGCGCACAGGCCACTCTAAGTCAGAAGGGACCCACAGGACCATCCAGCCCTACACCCCCCAGCTAGACCATGTCACTAAGCTCCTCATCCAGTTTTCTCTTAAACACCTCCAGGGACGGCGACTCCACCACCTCCCTGGGCAGTCCATTCCAATGAGTGATCACTCTCTCTGTGAAAAACTTCTTCCCAACATTCAGTCTAAACCTCCCCTGGCGTAGCTTAAGGCCATGTCCNTAAAGATGTTGAACAGTGCCGGGCCTAACACTGACCCCTGTGGGACTCCACTGGTGACTGGCTGCCAGCTGGATGTGGCACCATTCACCAACACTCTCTGAGCTCGTCCGTCCAACCAATTCCTAACCCAACATGAAGTGTTTCCATCCAGGCCATGCTCTACGAGTTTCTCCTGAAGCTTATTGTGGGAAACCATGTCAAAGGCTTTGCTAAGGTCCAAATCCACTTTAGTACAGTGGTTAGTGTCCCCGCCTGCCATGTGGGAGACCAGGGTTCGTTTCCTGCCAGGTAGACAGTGATGTGGTTTAAGAGTTGGACTCGATGATCCTTGTGGGTCCCTTCCAACTCACAATAATCTGTGAATCTGTGAATCTGTGAAATACACAACATCCACAGCCTTTTTGTCGTCAACCAGTCGAGTCACTGGATCGTAAAAGGAGATCAAGTTGGTCAGGCAGGACCTGCCTCCAAATCACCAGTCTTTCTTTACTACCAAAACCTCAACCACTATTATACATCCAAATTGTATTTTCTCTCTAATACAGTCATAGCGCAGTTATTCACACTGTCATACTCACATCCTCTCATACTAGCTCAAAATTTTCCTGCAGTTTTTACTCAGTTATTCATGGAATGGTGCAGTCCTGGCCCTGGCAGGCCCTGCCAGGAGTCAGGAAGTCTTTAACTGTAACGCAGGGACCCACATGGGGCCCGTTCCAGCCGGAGGCAGCCAGCCTGGACTTCGCCAGCCCATATCTGCATATGTGCATTTTCATAGTCTCAGCTAAAGCAATCCTGTCAGTGCCAGCTGCTGCAGTTAAAGGGAAAAAAACCTGACTCCCATGCTCCTCGCTGCCTGTAAGGAGCACAGGATGTTGCAGCGTTCCAAAGTTGCCATATTTCTGGCAATAATTTGTATATTAATGTCCACAGGACCCTCAGGAGACCCATAATATGCAAACACAGAGTATTGACTGTACTTATTTGCCAAAGTAAACCAAAGCATCCTGTATTTAGGCTCTGATTACTTTCCAGGACAGTACTGTGTCAAGTTCTGGGCCCTGAGTTGTGAACAAAAGGAGTTGATTGAACAATGGAGTTGAGGTTGACTCCGTATTACATCAATTAGCAATGAATCTGCGCCCATAAACCAAAGACTGTTAACAGGATGTTGGAAATGGGCTGATATAATCACCTCAGCCACCAATGTAACAAAGGACCTTCAACAAAGGACCCCCAGGCAGGGACTAGGCAAAGTCTGGGCGGAGGCTAGGTGGGGTTTGGGCAGAGACTAGGTGGAGCCCAGGCTGCTAAGAGGACCAATGGCATCCTGGCCTGTGTGAGGAACGGTGTGGTCAGTAGGACTGGGAGGTTGTTCTTCCCTTGTACTCGGCGCTGGTCAGACCACATCTTGAGTAGTGTGTGCAGTTCTGGGCTCCCCAGTTTAAGAAGGATGTTGAGCTGCTTGAGAGGGTCCAGAGAAGCGNGCTGCTTGAGAGGGTCCAGAGAAGGGCGACAAGGATGGTGAAAGGACTGGAGAACAAGCCCTATGGGGAGCAACTGAGGGAGGTGGTATTGTTCAACCTGGAGAAGAGGAGGCT
>WEKX01009946.1:74027-85261 GCA_013390025.1 Pitta sordida | reverse complement strand
CAATATGAGCCAGCAGTGTGCCCAGGTGGCTAAGAAGGCCAATGGCATCCTGGCCTGCATCAGGAACAGTGTGGTCAGTCGGTCCAGGGAGGTTGTCCTTCCCCTGTACACGGCGCTGGTCAGACCACATCTTGAGTACTGTGTCCAGTTCTGGTCTCCCCAGTTTAAGAAGGATGTTGAGCTGCTTGAGAGGGTCCAGAGAAAAGCATCGAGGATGGTGAAGGGACTGGAGGGCAGGCCCTATGGGGAGCGAGTACAGGAACTGGGACTGTTCAGTCTGGAGAAGAGGAGGCTCAGAGGTGACCTCATTGCTGTTTACAACTACCTGCGGGGAGGTTGCAGCCAGGTGGGTGTGGACCTCTTCTTCCAGGCTGATGACACCAGAACGAGAGGGCACGGCCTCAAGCTACGTCAGGGGAGGTTTAATCTTTATGTTAGGAAGCGGTTTTTCACAGAGAGAGGGATTGCTCATTGGAATGGACTGCCCAGGGAGGTGTTGGAGTAGCCGTCCCTGGAGGTGTTTAAGAGCAGACTCGATGAGGAGCTTAGTGACATGGTCTAGCTGGGGGGTGTAGGGCTGGATGACGCTGGGTCCCTTCTGGCTCGGAGTGCCCTGCTAGACTGTGAGGGAACTAGGTTTGTGTTACCACTCTGGGATGTGCTTTCAGTCTCCGTACGGGTGTTAGATGATGAGTTGGACTAGATGATCCTTGTGGGTCCCTTCCAACTCATAATATTCTCTGATTCTGTGATATACCCTTGATGGTTTCTTTGTACTTCAGACAAATTCTCAAGAACTATTTTACTACCATTGATTCTGAAGTACAAACCTTAGTATATTTCTGTGTTATTAAGAATGTCTTTTTTATATTCAGTTTGGTTCTCTAATGGAAGACATGATTAAACCTCCAATTATTAAACTGTATTTTCAAATTAATTCTTAGTGAACGCTTTTATGAGGCTGTTGCATTTCTTTTTGATGTTTTTAGCTGAAGAAATAATTCTCTCCAATGGCAAATCTGTATTAGTCAAACAAAACATTGTACTTATGATTTGCTTTCCTTAGTGGTTAAAATAATTTACTATAGGACCTGGTGATAACTGAGGAAAAGAGGTAAGGGAAAATAGAGCTGTGTACCAGTCCTTAGGACATAAATGGCTCTGCCAATATTATTATTGCACCAAGATAAAAAAAAAACAGCAGAAGAATGAAGAAACGGCAGTTTTTTTCTCTCTTTATCCCACTTACCTTCCCCAGTCCCCCAGACCCCCCTATGTTGAAAAGAGTACTACTGAAAGAAAGTAAATGACCGAGGAGCCTTTTAGAGTCTTGGAGACAAACTCACAACCTAAGTTTTAAGACATTTTGCTCATCAATGAATTCACAGTATCACATTATTAGCAAGGTTGGAAGAGACCTTGGAGATCATCGAGTCCAACCTGTAACCCAACACCAACCCATTGTCTAAACCATGGCAATAAGTGCCTCACCCAGTCTACTCTTAAACTCCTGCAGGGATGGTGACTCCACCACCTCCCTGGGCAGACCATTCCAATCAGCGATCACTCTCTTTGTGAAAAACCTGTTGAACAGTGCCGGGCCTAACACTGACCCCTGTGGGACTCCACTAGTGACTGGCTGCCAGCTGGATGTGGCACCATTCACCAACACTCCCTGAGCTTGTCCATCCAACCAGTTCCTAACCCAGCATAAAGTGTTTCCATCCAGTCCATGCTCTATGAGTTTCTCCTGTGGCTTCAACACAGCATCCACTACCTTTTTATTGTCAATCAGGCTAGTCACCAGAACATAAAAGGAGATTAAGTTGGTCAGGCAAGACGTGCCTCTCTGAAATCCATGCTGACTAGATCCAATGTCATGGCTCTCATAGGGACAAGATAACTAGTTTCCCAATTCTACCTATTGTTAGGAAGACTTTTTTCTTTTAATTTATTCTACTGCTATAACAAAATAAATGACCACTGTTATTCATGTTGCTCTCTCCTTATTTCATTTTAAGACCTGTAAAATTAAATTTAAACAGCTTCTCTATCAAAAAAATATCCCCATCATGAAATGCCTGAACTTTTTCCCATATGAGAGAAGACCGCATGATGGTCGTTCTTGTCTTATCTAAGGTATATTTTTGTTAATGTGCAGGGTAATCCCATTTCATCTCTCACTTTTTCTCTGACTTTCATTCTTCACTGATTTTGCAAAACTTAAGATGTTGCTATATATTGTCATTTAATGTAGGGCTGGGTCCCTTCCATCTCGGAGTGGCCTGCTAGACTGTGAGGGAACTAGGTTTGTGTTACCGCTCTGGGATGTGCTTTCGGTCTCTGTACGGGTGTTAGATGGTGAGTTGGACTAGATGATCCTTGTGGGTCCCTTCCAACTCATAATATTCTGTGATTCTGTGGTTCTGTGATACTCTTATCTCTAGTACTACCTAAGTACTGTGAAACTTGACGATCTTAGCTAATGTACGTCTCATTTCTATGAACTGAGACAGAGTTAAGGCTCACTGTTCTATGTCCATTGAACATAGTTACTTTGTAGCAATAATCACATGGATCTTTCAAATAGAAATCTGCTAATTAAACTTATGAAAAATGTTTTACAGATAAAAAATTGTTCAAAGGTCTTTCACCAAAGCAGATATTTGAATGAAGGAGGACTTGGTAAAGGAACACAAAGAGAAATTTCTTTCAGTTACATGTATTAACCCTGCTACTCTATATTTTGAAGTGTTTTTTATGTAATATATGCAGATAGTATAATTTATTTTGTTCATGTGGAATTCCAATATTGCCATAGGGATTAGATGCCCATATTTACTACTTAGAGCAGTGAAAGTAGTGGTACCTTAAATAAGAAAGTTAGTGTCAAACCTTGAGAAGAATTGAACCTAACCCATTACTATGAGGAGAGGTACTAATACAGTATCTCTCTTAACGCATATCCTTTGGATTATGACTCTGAAACACTATAGTTTCTCCATTGTCATGTAAAAATTTGCACTGAACAGTAAGTAATTTTCTTGTGATTTTTTATTAACAGCTGTTCTTCATTTAGGGAGGGTTTTTTTAGCTTCTGGTTTTAGGTTACTTAAGTACTGAATAATACTTAAGGATTGAGTGACTTTGGATTTTTTTGCTTTTCCTTTTTTTTTTTTTTTCACGGAGAAATTAATGACTATAATATTGTCTGGTTTTGTTTTTTATAGAGATCCAAACCAGCCTGTTCCACAGGACACAAAGTTCATCCACACAAAACCCAACCGTTTTGAAGAAGTGGCCTGGTCCAAATACAATCCTAAAGACCAACTTTATCTGCATATTGGCCTGAAACCCCGTGTTCGTGATCACTACAGAGCAACAAAAGTTGCTTTCTGGTTGGAGCTCGTACCACATCTTCACAACCTGAATGAAATATTTCAGTACGTTTCCACAACAACTAAAGTCCCCCCTCCTGACATGACCTCATTTCCTTATGTGACACGCCGTTCTCCTGGTAAATTGTGGCCAGCCACCAAACGCCCAGCAATGACACCTGCCAACAATCCCAAACATTCAAAAGACACCCATAAAACAGCTCCAGAAGATACTACAGTTCTGATAGAAAACAAGCGAGATTACTCCACAGAGCTGAGCGTCACCATTGCTGTAGGAGCATCCTTGCTGTTCCTCAATATTTTAGCTTTTGCTGCATTGTATTACAAGAAGGACAAGCGGCGTCACGAGACTCACAGGCGCCCTAGCCCCCAGAGGAACACAACCAATGATATAGCACATATACAAAATGAAGAGATCATGTCGTTGCAGATGAAGCAACTAGAACATGACCACGAGTGTGAATCGCTGCAGGCCCATGACACGCTGAGACTAACCTGTCCGCCTGACTACACACTTACTTTGAGAAGATCCCCAGATGATATCCCGCTAATGACACCCAACACCATAACCATGATCCCAAACACATTAACAGGAATGCAGCCTTTGCATACTTTCAACACCTTCAGTGGAGGACAAAACAGTACAAATTTGCCCCATGGACATTCCACCACTAGGGTATAGCTCAGCCCTTCTCCCCTCTCCCCTCACAAGCCACTTGGAAGAAAGAAAAAAAGAAAAAAGGAAAAAAAAAAAAAAGAAAAATAAGAAGAGGAAAAAGCTATAAGACCATCCATTGAACACCTTGTCAAAATCTAAAGTAAAAACAAGTAAAAGAAGGACAGTAATTATTTTCTTACTGATCCTTCACACAGAAACTCACTGATATTAAAGGTCAACTACAAACCCTGTGAAATGTGAAACACGTACATTGCTGTTGCAATACTGCTTTACGATTTCATCCACTTTGATTGAAAGTTGAGGCCAGAAGAAGTTATTTAAAATGGTGTTTTAAGTGTGGCAAGCAAAGCAGAGTCTTCTGGAGCACAGAGCCAAGTGACTGTGCAGGTGTTTTGGTTTGGGGTCTTTTTAATAAATAAAATAATAAAAAAAGATTCTTTATGTGCCATACCATGAATGGCTGTTGATAAAACAAAGACATCACTATGGGCTTTTACCCAGGATATGAAGCTGTAATCCAGATGGGGGAAAAAGGAATTTTATTATTAAAAACAAAAAATTAAAAAAAAAAAGAGGAGGACTGACTATGCAGTAAAATACATATAGTTCTGTGCAAAGAGATGACTTGCCAGCCTGAACTATATTTAAAGAAACTTTGTAAAAATGTACATAGCTGTGAGTTTAAAAACAAACAAACAAAAAGAAGCAGTTTTATTGATGTTTTCAGTTTGAAAAGAGCTTTTAGAAAGATTGTGCATTCGATTGTGACCTATGTGTATATACATTAGTCATATCACCTCTGTTTCCTCCAAGACCAAAGGAGGAATTTCTTCTTTATTACTAGTGGTAATCAAAGACCATGAATTTTTTCTAACATGTTTCATTTATATGAGGCCATGGTGTCATGAAGAGGATACAGTTGTCTGTGTGACCTGCGTATTTTCTCTTACAGGTTACGCTAGTGCATGTTAAAGTATTCATAAGAGATGGTTGTTCTTTTCTTAAACATTTTTTTCTATAATTTAATTTTGCGTTAGCCTTTGTTACATTGCAACACAGCAACGGATTGGAAAATGAAGAGAAAAAAACACAAAAGAAAATAATTACTCTTTTAAGCTTGTTGAACTGAATGAAGAAAAATCCAATAATATATATTCAGAGTCCAGTTTGTAGTTCTTGGTTATTGTGATACATTAGGAAGAGTTTTGTGCCCTGACAAAAGTAATGAAAGCCTGTGTTTTGTTCAGCCTTCTCTGAGGGCAACTAGCTCAATGTTCACCAGCAGTTGCAGTGGAATCTCAGCTGAGAAAGCACCTCCTTAGTCTAGCTGAATGAAATAAAACTACAATTTGAAAGTGGGGAAATGCAGGGTTGGTTGGCTGTCTGTTTTTCAGAATGATCAGTTTTCTAAGGAACTTCTCAGCCCACTATCCTGATTTGTGCTTGAGAGTGTAGCTGTCAGAAACCGCTTATTTTGCTGATTTATTGCATAGAAGTGCTGTAGTCAAATAATATGGAGAGAGAAGCAGAGAGATCATCAGCTGTTCTGCGTCTTAACAAAAATGAAAATCTCAGAGAGCATCACTCTCAAGAAGGGCAAAATTATTAGCTGGCTTACCCTTCTGTCCTTCCTTCACTAGAAAGCAGGGGCCAAACAGAGCTATCAAACAAAGTAACTTAGCAGTTTGAATCAGACAACTGATTTGAATATGAAAAGCTAGAAATTAGTTCTCACAAAGGAATATTGCTTTATATTTTGTCTTTGAAAGTTACTCCATCTTTGAGAGATAGTAACCAAAGATCTTTGAACAAATTGGTCTGCACTTGAACGTAATTATCCCAGATGTATTTTCTATTATTAATTCACAATTACACTACATCAATATCATATGTCCCGTAAGTATCTAACACAAGATGCCTTGTACCTCTTCTTCTTTTCTACACTTTTTGTTTTCTGATAAAATACCTTGGAATAGTCACCCCTAGAAATAAAAACAAAGAAAAGGTGATTCATGAGGTCTACTCATCTGCACAACTCCTTGTTGTAGCGGCCGTAAAGCAAATTCTGAAATAAATAAATGGAAAGTCAATTACGTGATAAAAATGGAACATGTGGCTGATATAATCCTTTATCTGTAGTAATTGTACTATAAATCTGACCTGGAAGCTCAAGTTGGAGTGAGATGAAGCAACCCCAAAGTAAAATAGTAGAAAATGGAAATCTTTTGGTTTTTTCACTGATCCATCACATAATATTGATTAATGCTGACTCTATACCAGGCTATTTCCACCAACTATGTAATGCCTCAGCTGACATACAGCAGTTCATAACTCTTAAAAAAAAAAATTTAAAAAAAGGGAAAAAAAGGAAAAAAAGGAAAAAAAAAAAGGTAATGATGCTTGGCGTCATAATCAGTTGGGTATGTTTGTTATGTGAATTACAGTATTTGTTTAGTACTTCCAATTGTCTTCTGCTAGCAATATGTACAGTACTGTGTCAAGCTTGTGACATTTGGGTAAAAAAAAATTCCTGTAAGTGAATGATTTTAGCTTTTAAAAATAATTACAATCAAGTTGATTTAATAATTTGATACATCTGGACTGATGTATGATTTATAGAAGGAAGAGATTTATAGGATCTTCATAGAATTCTATAATAATTATATCAAAATATACTTTGAAACTGTAAAAGAAAAACAAAAGTACTTTCCCAGGCTTATATTCTTGTCCTTACGAGGCACACAGGGTTCAATGGTTTCTTCTGTTATTGTTTTGCGATTTTTTGTTTTTTGCCTTAAGTAATGATAGAAGATATATATGGCTGGACACATATGTATAAACTTTTCAGCAGCATTTTTAATAATAAAATATCACAGTATTTTCTAATGCTTTGTGCAAATAACTACGTGTTCATCCTTTTGTGTAGAAAATCTTTCAGAGGTGTGTTTTCTGCCCCATCTCCGTTTCATTATATAATATAAACAATGCCTTGATACATAGCATCAAAATATTAAAGTTACAGAAGTTGCACTTTTAAGTTAGCATTGAATTTTCATGGCCTGTAGTTCCATAAGCCTGCCAGTACAAGGAAAGGAATTCAGACAATGGTGATGGAAGAGAACAAGCTCCATATATTTATGACCTGTATGCGCTGCAATTCCCATTGAAGCAATGGTTTGGTTGTTTTGGTAGTATTTTTGAAGACACTGAAAAATAAATCTTGGGTAAGCAGCTTCCCTTACTAGTGTATAGCTTAGCAGCTGAAAAATGTATCTTCCAAATCATGGATCAAAATAATGCAGATAAATCTAATACATCGAGACTTCACAAGGAAATACACTTTCCTTTTATTTTTTAAATTTAGATAAGCAATGAGTTTTGCTAGAAAAAAATCTGTAGGAGTAGCAATATGTGTTACTCATCTATATTTAAGATATTTACATATATTGTGAATATGTTATTAACATTCTTCCTTCAGAGGCTGAGTAAGTAATTAGTTTCTTCTTTTATGCTGTGAGACTCCATTTATCAAACAAGTTTCCTTTCACTGAAGAGTACATAGATATTATAGTAATTTGAGCTGGGTATTGTTTGCTTTCCGTAACTATTCTGCTGAATAGAGGTACTAACAGTAAGGTTTGATGGATTTTGAGAATATTAATGAAGAGTATTTGCAAAAAGCAAATTCTGAATTATTCATATCAGATTTTTAATATGAAGGATCAAACTTCTGAGACAGAAACATGTGCCTACTGACCTACTCAAGCAGCTTCAATTTTGAATATTGAATTTGTATATAAAGCTTTTGCAAATAAGCTGCAGAATTGGAGTGGTCCAGCAAATATATTTAAATTACAGGTATGCTTTGAAATTCCACTGCTTGCTCTAAGATAATTCATACACAAGAACAGGAGTTACAAGTGTCTCGGTTCTGGGAATTGTTCACCTTAAATTACTGGGTGAACTCAATAAATTAGCTTCTTTTTAGTTAATCAATTTTACATTAAAAAAAAAGGAAAGACTTCAGAACTTTGTCCATGCTAGCTAAATATTGTGTTGTTCTATTACTCTACTGTCAAAAATATAAATCTGCTGATTAGTGTGTTCCTATTTTGGCTTTGCTAAGAGTATGAACATTTAATGGTATTTATTATCACATAAAAGTCATATGAAATAATACTATGAAAATTATGTGCTTGTCTCATATTTGTAGTTTTACATTTGTATTATTTAATTATTGTCAACTATTTCTCGTATTTTCATCTACAACTGTTTGACATCACAAACCTCATCAGCCTGAATCTCTCCAGAGGCCATTAGCAGCTGGTAAAAACTGGAATTTTCATCCCACTAGAAATTATGATATTATATATTTAATATCATAGTATTTTAAAATGCTTCTCAATACATATATCTTCTAAATGTTATGTAAGTTATATTTTAAGGAAGCTATATTTTCTCAGTCTTTTAAAGCCCACCCAAAATACTTTATCCAAATTTTACCATGTTAAAGAAACTCAGATCACTCAGGGATGATGTGGAGACAATCCAGCCACAAAGTCCAAACCAGAGAAGGAGTTTTGTCATAAACCAAGTGAATTGAAGCTCCCCTGAGACATAGTGGTAATTAAGGAGAATATGCATTAATATTCCAGCAATTCAAATGTAAAATACATATCTAATCAATAAGGTATATTCAGTTTTTATCAATGGAAAGTTCACAGACTTTTGCAATACCTACATTTTCCTAATTTCATTTTCCACCGCTTCCCCACGAGGAATAATAAAACTTTTTCAGCCAGTACTTTCTGGAATATTCACATATGAAAATGAGACATGAAATACATATAACACAAAACCATAGAGAGCTATATTTTTAAAACACATTTCTAGTGATGATACGTTTTTTCAGCTTTTGATGTCTGATGTCATGCTTCTTGCTGTACCTAACTCAAGGCCTTCCCTCATTTCTTGTCATCTCATGTCTTTTATTAAATCAGATAGGTTGGACTAGATGAGGTCCAACNTCTTTTTAGTTAATCAATTTTACATTAAAAAAAAAGGAAAGACTTCAGAACTTTGTCCATGCTAGCTAAATATTGTGTTGTTCTATTACTCTACTGTCAAAAATATAAATCTGCTGATTAGTGTGTTCCTATTTTGGCTTTGCTAAGAGTATGAACATTTAATGGTATTTATTATCACATAAAAGTCATATGAAATAATACTATGAAAATTATGTGCTTGTCTCATATTTGTAGTTTTACATTTGTATTATTTAATTATTGTCAACTATTTCTCGTATTTTCATCTACAACTGTTTGACATCACAAACCTCATCAGCCTGAATCTCTCCAGAGGCCATTAGCAGCTGGTAAAAACTGGAATTTTCATCCCACTAGAAATTATGATATTATATATTTAATATCATAGTATTTTAAAATGCTTCTCAATACATATATCTTCTAAATGTTATGTAAGTTATATTTTAAGGAAGCTATATTTTCTCAGTCTTTTAAAGCCCACCCAAAATACTTTATCCAAATTTTACCATGTTAAAGAAACTCAGATCACTCAGGGATGATGTGGAGACAATCCAGCCACAAAGTCCAAACCAGAGAAGGAGTTTTGTCATAAACCAAGTGAATTGAAGCTCCCCTGAGACATAGTGGTAATTAAGGAGAATATGCATTAATATTCCAGCAATTCAAATGTAAAATACATATCTAATCAATAAGGTATATTCAGTTTTTATCAATGGAAAGTTCACAGACTTTTGCAATACCTACATTTTCCTAATTTCATTTTCCACCGCTTCCCCACGAGGAATAATAAAACTTTTTCAGCCAGTACTTTCTGGAATATTCACATATGAAAATGAGACATGAAATACATATAACACAAAACCATAGAGAGCTATATTTTTAAAACACATTTCTAGTGATGATACGTTTTTTCAGCTTTTGATGTCTGATGTCATGCTTCTTGCTGTACCTAACTCAAGGCCTTCCCTCATTTCTTGTCATCTCATGTCTTTTATTAAATCAGATAGGTTGGACTAGATGAGGTCCAACCAGGACCTTTCCAGCCTTATCTATACTGTGATACTGTGATACTGTGATATTTCCCTAGACATACAGATATGTTTGTGTATGTATTTTTTCTTCTGTCACAATGGTTAATTTCAGCCCAAGATTTCTTCCAGTCTGTGCTGTATAACTGTGAGAGCATTTTCCATCTCACATTTCCCTCCCTGATTTTATTGTTTATAAAGGTCCACTGAAAGTGTATTTACATGGCAGTACTCCTTACCCTTGAAATGCATCAATCTCTATGGCTATCTGGATTATCTGCCAGCCTAATATCTTTGCTTTGACATATTGTATGTCTTAGTGGGAAGTGCCATCTTGGAGTCAGGGTCTCCTGTGACTCTACAATTATTATTACTGTTATTATTCACTGTTGCCATTTGTTTCTTTTCTATATTGATCTTAAATCAAAGGTAAATTAAATCAGTATGTCATTCTATTCCACAGCATGATCTCTCAAATCTTACATCACTCTTAATTCCTGTTTAGATACGACTAATTACCCCACACCATCTAAACACAAAGACCTTTCTAAGCCATTAATGTTTTGTGATTCTACCATCAGTACAAACTAATAGGGGGCTAGCAGTTAGCTTTGTGTGACAAGAATTTTTGGTATACTACCTTCCACTTGATGCAGATTTGTTTCGCATATATGGGGAAATAAATACAATTAGCATTTTCCTGCATCAAAATTTTGTTACATCATGTCAAACGTAAACAAGACCCAAGGTAAAATTCATAGAAATGGCTCTAGTATACTGCCCTCATAGTTATTTTATATAGGCAATAATTTGCAGGTCAATAGAGAGCAGCTGCATGAGTGCTTAGTACGCTTTAGTCAATGGGTATGATACTTCAGAAACTAGAGTGGAATTGGAACATTTTGAGAAATGAAGAGGATATTGTGAAGTATTCTTAATGGAGTTTGTCTTCAAGAATACCTATCAGCAGCAGCAAAGAAACTGCAACAAGATTATTTTAAAATAAATAAGAAGTAAATGCAAATTGTTTCTAAATGAAATTGGCATGAAGAAATATGGTACAATGTGATACAAAATGACCCTG
>WEKX01009946.1:54625-65706 GCA_013390025.1 Pitta sordida | reverse complement strand
CAGATGGGTGTAGACCTCTTCTTCCAGGCTGACGACACCAGAACGAGAGGGCACAGCCTCAAGCTACGCCAGGGGAGGTTTAATCTCAATGTTAGGAAGCGGTTTTTCACGGAGAGAGTAATTGCATATTGGAATGGGCTGCCCAGGGAGGTGGTGGAGTCGCCATCCCTGGAAGTGTTTAAGAGAAGACTGGACGAGGAGCTTAGTGACATGGTCTAGCTGGTCTAGCTGGGGGGTGAGGGCTGGATGACCCTGGGCCCCCTCCGGCCCAGAGTTGCCTGCTAGACTGTGAGGCATCTAGGTTGTTATTATACTCTGGGATGTGCTCTCGGTCGCTGTACGGGTATTAGATGGTGAGTTGGACTAGATGATCCTTGTGGGTCCCTTCCAACTCATAATTTTCTGTGTGATTCTGTGTGACTTTAGGGAGAGGAATTGAAAATAGAAGATACAGTCATAAACTGCCTATACCAAGTACCTCTGAAGCAGCATTCTGCGATCTCAGTTTTTGTGCTGAGATTTCACAATGAAAAAGAAGCTGCTATTGAGACAAGGGATAGACATATAGAAGACCCATGACACAGAAACGCAGAATAGGTAAATGCAGGGTTTACATTTACAGGGCTGCAATATTAACCATGAATAACAAAGCAGAATAATGAGATATACTGCATGAGAGAGAGATGACAGAGATAGCTATTGTAAAATATTATATACAAAACCACAAGAACAAAAGACTAGAAATAAACAAAATAACAACAGATAAACCATGGGGCTGAAACATGTCCTTGAATTCGTTCTCTTACATTTAGGTACCTGTTGTACTAACGTTATGCAGGGGTGTGTAATCTCTGTGTTATAAATCTGTATAATGTGTATAAATCAACATATTATTGCTACAGCAATTATGGGCAGGAGAGACTGGATAAATGTAAATATTGTGAGAAGGTGCAGCTCTAATAATATCGTGCAAAGTATATGCACATTATAAGTCATCTAAGTATATCAGGTGTGGCAATTTCTAGAACAGACTATTTTGATTCTTTCTTCTTATCTCTTCTGGTAACGTGTGGACTATGGTGGTATATAGGTAAGATTGGTGAGTCCACATCCGCACAATCTGAGTTTTCCTTTGGAAAGGTGAGTGACTGTAACCAGAAGATGTAAAAGGAATTTTTGTCTTTTTTTTTTTGAAAATAAGGTATAGTGTTCTGCTCAGTTTTTCTTCTAAATGTACAAAATATTTTCATATGTCTTCATCATCATAGTCTCACTTTTTTCTTAAGCTGTAGAATATTATAATATCTTCTACATTAAACACTACTGAAAACCATCTATTCTAGCACACATTGTGAATAATAAACCCAGTGTTCCTTTATGAAATATATTGGGTTTTTCCCTTTTTGTGTAATGTTTAGGTGGAAGAGGGAATACTTGGTTTCTGCTTCCCATACTGCATTTCAATTTGTGGCTTTTCTGAGAACAAGAAGACCCTAAGATGCAAGGTTTCTATCTTTTAATGTTCTTCACCCATTATGCTATGCTACACATCTAGTATTTATTTGTCCTTCCCTTCTTTCTTTTTCCTTTGAGCATACACATAGAGGTAGGCATTTCAATCTACCTTTCCATTAACCAGATAAAGCATGGATGTAGACTCAAGGATACATTAAGAGGCAGTCTGGACTTGGTTTGTCCTGGCTTGCTCACTGTCTTGTCACCACTATCTTAAGGCACCTACTAGATGGATTTTAAAGTGGTCCTTGATGTTGTGTTACATGTCAATAGGCCTGTCAAGGGTTATCTTGGCCATAGTCTATAGATGAGGAAATTCCCCCCTTAGCTACCTAAGAGGATGAAAGCCATAATTCCTTAAACAGAATTATTTTAAAAATACCTTATTTTCCTTTGCATCCCCTTCTTTTCATATCACATGTAAGTATGTGCTTCAGAATTAGATATAATTAACTTGGAAAGACTGCAAGCGTTCACAATAGAATTAACTCTTGAAGGCAGTTAAGTATTGTGGAAAGCATTTCCCTGTGTTCACTCAGATCTCATAATGTTTCTTCATATAAGATCAAATGGGCAAATAACATTTAGATATAAAGCCTGCAAGAGCTATGTACTTGTTTGTAACTTCCGAAAATATATTGTGTTCTTCTGCAAAGCCTTAATTTCCCTAGGTCTTTAGTCACAGATGAGCATATTCATCTAAATATTTGCCCTCTAAAACCAATAGCAATATGCCCACTAAATTAAAAAATGTGAACCAACAGCAGTACTCATGCTTCCTTAAAAATAAGACAAATATGTAGCAGGTTTTTTGCAATTTGCAAAATGAGCTCTTTTTTTCATGTTTTTCCTCTCATTGGAAACTGAAAAAATAACTGCTGGTATCACAGTCACAACACATTCAAACTTTAGCTTATCCACAGCAAGAAATTAATAGTTAAGACAATATTTATAATGAATTTGCAGGAATTAGTTGCATCTGTCTAAAAACCACTTGAGAGTCAATTTTTCTATTAAAACTAGTAAGAAAATTTGTTGAATAGTCACAGAAGGTCACAGAATATTCTGAGTTGGAAGGGACCCACAAGGATCATCGAGTCCAACTTTCAACACTGTCTCCCTGGCGGGAATCAAACCCGGGTCTCCCACACGCCAGGTGGGGACACTTACCACTGTACTAAAGTGGATTCCGTAATTCACTAGGCAGTGTTACATATTAAGTCTCCAATTTTAAGTCATGTAATAGTTGGAGTAAATTTTTTCACTGATAATTGGGAACAATGTTGATTATTACAACATTTATTACCAAATAAAACCCAAATTAATGAGCACTTTGCTAGATAAAGTGAAAGGAAAAATCTTGTTTTTCAAAGACTTCTTCGGACTATTTCTCTGACACCAAAGAATAATGCATACCAGTGTTAACAAAACTGTTTTGTTTGGGGGTTTTTGATAGGTTGGTTTTTTTGGGGGGGTTGGTAATTCATCAAAAATTTTCTATTTCTATGGGACTTTGTATTTATGCAGGAAAGATTTTCTATTTATACAAGAAATCTCTTAGATACATATTCGTAACTCTAACTTTTTCTGATTTGTAGTAAAATGGGCTGACTAACATGAGGCAAGTAACAAAAATCAAAAAGGTTAGACAAAATACAAATTAAATTTCACTAGATTTTAATATAGCTCTGCTTCTATCACTGTATATATTTCACCGTTTAAATTAATTTCACATATAAATAACATATAACTGTTCATAAGAATTTCCTATTCTATTTAAAAAAATGAGGCAATGGGGAATGATAAAATTATTGAACTTGTATTCCACTAAAAAATTTTCATTGAATTGTATTCATATTGAAATTTTCAATATATTTTTTTCAGAAATAAAACAATAAAACTTGGTTATCTTTGAAAAACATGAAATCAGAGTGACCTTGATTTTTTTGTAGTTTGTAAAACCAGAGCTCTATTTTTATAAAGAACATAAGATATAAAGAAGATCAAAACAAGTAAACTAGAAATTGACTTAATTTTCCCTGTGGATTGTGCATAACTCATGTTTCTTTTGCCCCCAAAATTAAGCAAGATAAACAAAAGAGTAAAATGCTATACCAAGAAACCAGCATCACACTCATAGCATGACATTAACAAACCCATGTTGTACAATGACACACAGAAAATTGCATTCTAAAAAGCTTCGATACAACTAAAAAATAATGAAGTGAATATGGCATAACATTGGTGTAGTTCATCAAATTATAGTTAAAAACTAATCTTCAAAATGAAAAAAGAAGAAAAATCATCTATGACGTGATATTAATGCAAGGCTTGAATGCTTGTTTGCTTCAAAGTTAGCAAGAAAAATTTTTTAAAAATAATTTAAAACTGTAATAACTAACCACCAATATAATAAGAATTTAACTGTCTCCTATGTGACACTAGTGACATGCCTAGAAAAAGTAATTTCCCTCATTAACTAGAGTAGATTTTCACTTTATATTTCTTATGTCACAGAAAGGGTTGAAAGCTGGGTTTGACTT
This sequence comes from Pitta sordida, assembly GCA_013390025.1. Classification (NCBI taxonomy): domain Eukaryota; kingdom Metazoa; phylum Chordata; class Aves; order Passeriformes; family Pittidae; genus Pitta; species Pitta sordida. Next base: position 61,648 of record WEKX01009946.1, on the reverse strand, counting down.
GATGTGGACATTTATGCCACAATAACAGTTAATAGAGAAATAGAATGGAAGGAACAGAGCAAACCCAGTTTGTGCAAGCAAGGGCACAGTACTTTTTCTGGTTGTGATATCAAAACAGAATAAATCGCTCCATTGAGTTGAATCAAACTCTGCCTCTTTATGGCAGATGAAGATTTGACACAGAGAATCTCCTTGCATGTTTTTACTACAGGCATGATTTTTCTTGTTGTTCTTTATCTACTTACTATTAATGAAGTGGTGAGTGTCCCTCCCTCTCACATGGGAGACCAGGGTTCAATTCCTGCTGGGGAAGCAGTGGTGCCATTTAAGAGTTGGACTCTATGATCCTCGTGGGTTCCTTCCAACTAAGAATATTCTATGTGATTCTGCGTGATTCTGTGTGAAGTTAATAGAACGGCCTGTACTCTGTTCTTTGAAAGTGGTATAAAGAAAAAATAGAAAATGCAAGTTCTCATCGTACTTGCAAGTCTCAGAGCAGTTTTTCCTTCTGTGTCATCACTGAGAGACAATTTTGGCTCACTACTTCCCATGAAATGTATAGTTCATTAATATATATTAATCTATAAAAACATGAAACTCAATTGACAACTTGAATAACTTTTACCAAGGAGCATTTATTTCTTCCTTTTCTCTTATTCTCTTCTTCAAGCCTTGCAATTGCCTTGGTGTTTGGCTTCAGACTAAGTTGCCAGCAAAATATAAAATCAGAGCAGGAATCAAAAAAATTTTGACTTTTTTCATATGAAGTTATAGAAATAAAGAAGCACTGCTAAATAACCACCCATTCATCTAACAACCTGCTTTATGGGTAGAAGGAGATAAATATTTGTATCTAATGGAATCTGCTTGTTCTCCAGTCCTTCTCTACATCTAAGTTTCAGGTATTACAGTCCTCAGGACCAACACTCCTGCCTCAAGGCTGAGAACTCTTTCCTAATAAAATACTCATACTATGATTTTTAGGGACTCAACCCTAGTCTTTACTATGGACAGTTCCTTTGGACTTCAAACAGGCACAGAATCATAGAACAGTTGAGGTTAACTTGATTTAGTTAACCTGGCACATTCATTTTTTTAATAAAAGCCAAAGCATCCCAGTAATGTTTCCCCTTTCCCATCCTACTGAGATGGTTTTCTTCAGAGAGAAAATAGAATCAATTCCCATTTGGGACCTCCAAAGTCTTTCCAGTGTCAGCTCTCCTGGATTTCTTGATGATTCTGAAGGGAGAAAGAAGACTTCTTGGCTTGCCTTCAGGGTGTTTTGCCGTTATAGTAGAATACAGAGAAAGCATAGGAATTAAAAGCAGTCAGAAAAAATTGTTCATTTCTATAGAAATCTCTCCATTTCCTTCATCCAGACTTTTACATCATCTTCCCAAGAAAGAAAGAGACTGCGCTATTTTAGTTCCTCATGTTAGGTAACTGCATTTCTATACTTTGAGACAGACACCACCCTATGGCTGAGTGGAAAAACTAACAAATAAAACCACCATTAAGAAGAGTGAAAAAAGAAGATGAATTTTATTTCTCCCTTGACTTGTATCTCTCATCATTTTCAGTTATGCACTGCAGGATCTTTCAGGATTCAGTCCATTACTTGTAAACCTTGTTTTACAGATTCTGAAGGAAACTGATTACCACTCATACTCTCAAAAGAGTTTACCAGGAACCTGAACAAATAAATTCTGTACTATATCACCCTAGTGCTCATTTTTACTAAGCCCAGGTTCACTGGTAGACAGGATTTGGGAAAGCAATGCCTTAACCCATGCATCTCAAATTTTGTCCCGTGCTTTTTGCTTAAGAATCTGTAGTGACTATTTTTTATGTTACTACTAGAGCTTACTACAAGTTGGAGATCTATTTGTTCCAATTCTTAGCAAGGAATCGAGTTTTCTTGGACCATTGAAATTTCTAGCTTAAGAATAGGCCAGTAATCAAGCAAAGCCTTGCAATCTAATCTAAACATCATGTTTATAACTATGTATGTATTTTAATCCCCAACAAGTCCATTGTCCTTATTAAAAGACGTAAGTTACAATAATTGTGAAAGAAGCAAACTAGAGGATTCCTGCAACTACTGTATTCTTTTTATTTTTTCCTCTCAGGTAATTCAAATTAGCATTACCATCAACTAATGCTTTTGGCCTCACATGCTGTGTTACATTAATGAAATTTGCTAAATAGCTGCAATGCCCTGACAATAACAGCTTGGCAGATCCTTTGTGATGGTAATAATAAGTACAGCAGCAACAGCTTCCTCCTTCAACTGACTAATGCTATTAATCCTGTGACTCATAATTTTTCGTATTTGAACAGGATTAAAAAAATCTTCACAACATTAATACCATTGTTTACCCACAGATGAAAAGCAGTCATTTTAGATAATATGAAACTGTTATTTTCTTTCTCATCACCATGCCCCTCAGATCCTTAATTTTCTCTGAAGGAGACCTTAAGGCACCATTTTTATATCAGACTTTCAGGTCTACAAGTGATGTTGTTATGAAAATGACACCTGAATAATGTCAAGCAGATCTCTAAAGTAATCTATGACCTGTCAGTACTGCTGAAAAACTAAAATATATAAAAAGCCAATGACATTTTTGGGGTATATTGATGTTGCAGGTCTGTAACTGAAACATTTGATGAATTTTACATCTTTGCATTTATGTCAGAAATTCTTGGCGGGGGGTTGTCTTGATATGTCAGAGGTTAAAACAAATTGATTTTATGATTTGAAAGTGATATCTATATATAAGTTTTATAGTAATACAAGACATTCCCTATAATCTGAATTGAGTGTTTGAATTTTAATAGACTAGATACAGACTTTTCTTCTGTGGAACTAAGTAGTGATGGCCTCAGAATTTCAGCATACATTCACAGAATATCCTCCATCTATACAGCCATATAAGGTACTAACAAGAAATCATTTATAAATTGAGAAATTATAAGAATTTTCCTTTCTTGCTTGTTAGTGTATTCTTCAAATCAAAAGAAAGAAAGAAAACCTAATATTTCAGCTTTTGAAGAAAGTCAAATTAAGTAGTCTGTTTTTTCTCCCTCTGTATTTATCTGTTTAAAACAAAGTTTTATAAAAGAAATACAAAGAAAAAAAAAAAAAAAGCTCAGGGATATTGCCAAAATTATAATTTCTGTTTCTGTCTTTTGCATGAAGAGGAGTAATTTTAAAAGGAAAGGAATCTTCATAGATTGTAAGGTGAAAAGGTTATCATTCTACTAGCCAAATTATTTGTAGTGAGTGTTCTATATGTGTAACGTCAAAGTATAAAACCAAATATTATCCTACTAGATCCTCTAAAGACTCCATCCTGCCTTATTTCTCATACAATATTTACTAGCATATTATCAAATTGAACACCATGTACCTTGATCAATGAGATTTTAATCGCATTCCTGTGAACCTAAATTCCAATAGCCTGGTTCTGAGTCTCATCCTTGGTGTCTATGATGATATGGAGCGACACTAGTAGCAGATCAGAACATCTCAAATATTTCCAACACGTATAGTAAAAAAAAACAATAGAGCTATCTCAGTGACATACCTCAAAATATGTGGGATTTATATTCTACAGTAGCATTTGTTTACAAGATCACAGTATCACAGTATAGATAAGGCTGGAAAGGACCTTGAAAATCATCCAGTCCAACCTATAATCCAACTAACCTATCCTCTACATCTAGATCATATCACTCAGCACTTCGTCCAGCCTCCCCTTGAACACATCAAGGGTTGGTGACTCAACCACCTCTGTGGGCAACCCATTCCACATCCGAATCACTCTTTCAGTAAAAAACCCTTCCCTAATATCCAGTCTAAACTTTCCCTGTTGAAGCTTGAGACTATGACCTCTCATCCTGTCCCCAGAGACCAACGAGAAAAGACCAACCCCTGCCTGGCTACAACCTCCTTTTAGATAGTTATAGACAATGATAAGGTTTATTAGTTTAATTTCTCTTTTATATTTTTTAAAACACCCAATATTTGTTCTTGTTCTATCCCTATTTCCCGTTGCTTCTCCTTTTAGTTCTGTTTCTTCATTTAATTAACATTTCACATCCATTAATTTCTTTTCTAGATTTGAGCAATTCAGTCTTACTAGGGGTTCAGAAATCAGAGTGAGAACTTTAAGCAGATCGCTTAATTATATGAGTAGTTAATTTGCTATTATATAGAAATTCAGGCTCCAACAGTATGAGGTTTAACAAGACTAAGTGCCAAGTCCTTCACTTCGGCCATAACAACCCCATGCACCACTATCGGCTGGGGGAGGAGTGGCTCGAGACTAGTGAAGCGGGGACAGACTTAGGTGTACTGATTGATAGGAAACTCAATATGAGCCAGCAGTGTGCCCAGGTGGCAAAGAAGGCCAATGGCATCCTGGCCTGCATCAGGAACAGTGTGGTCAGTTGGTCCAGGGAGGTCGTCGTCCTTCCCCTGTACTTGATGCTAGTCAGACCACATCTTGAGTACTGTGTCCAGTTCTGGTATCCCCAGTTTAAGAAAGATGTTGAGCTGCTTGAGAGGGTCCAGAGAAGGGCAACGAGGATGGTGAAGGGACTGAAGGGCAGGCCCTATGGGGAGCGAGTACAGGAACTGGGATTGTTCAGCCTGGAGAAGAGGAGGCTCAGAGGTGACCTCATTGCTCTTTACAACTACCTGCAGGGAGGTTGCAGCCAGATGGGTGTGGACCTCTTCTTCCAGGCTGATGACACCAGAACGAGAGGACGTGGCTTCAAGCTACGCCAGGGGAGGTTTAGACTGAATGTTAGGAAGCAGTTTTTCACAGAGGGAGTGATTGCACGTTGGAATGGACTGCCCAGGGAGGTGGTGGAGTCGCTGTCCCTGGAGGTGTTTAAGAGAAGACTCGATGAGGAGCTTAGTGACATAGTGTAGCTGGAGGGTGTAGGGCTGGATGGTCCTGTGGGTCTCTCCTGGCTCGGAGTGGCCTGCGCGCCTCTGAAGGATCTAGGTTTATGTTTACCACTCTGGGATGTGCGTTCGCTCTCTGTATGGGAGTTAGATGGTGAGTTGGACTAGATGATCCTTGTGGATCCCTTCCAACTCATAATATTCTGTGAATCTGTAAATTCATACATAGTAAGCAGTCTTTAAATTTTTAAAATTTAACATGAATATTAGAGAATGAAAGGTCTTTCTTTTTACTAATTGTTCTTACACTGTTTTGAAATTAGTTATAAGAAGGAGTTAAATAATTTATTTTAGTGCTTCTTTTTATTAAAACTTTGTCTAAAACTACTATGATGCCATAGGTCCCTTAACACTTTGCCTCTTCATCCAATACACTCTGAAATCAGAGCTATTTGTCAGTCTTTGCTTGAAAAGAGAGAATCTCTATACTGATATTCCAAGTCATGTCACAAACTTGGCAGTATCTTTTTTCATATCCCTTGGAAAATGCCTGGTCAAATGTCTAAAGTAAGTATAACAAATTACAGATAGTGATTTGTCTTCTTTTAAAGCTTTTACTTCACAGTTAACTGATTTTAATTTCACAAGAAGATTGTGATAAGGTCCTAGGCATCCAGATATCAACTCTTTGTTCTTTCATCTTTCAGAGGAGTAATATATGAGTACAGCAACCAAGCAAATTATAGCAGAGGTGACTTTAAGACACAAAATTCTTTACTCCTGTAAATTAATCCATCTAGTCTGGTGAACCATTGCAAGCCCTGATTTTTTCCTACACAACAAAACTTCAAGAGGGATAAAGAGAGGGGTAGGGAGACAATTCTTAGCTACAGAAAAACCATTTAGTTCAACTGAAGTCACATGTTTTAGCTATTTTAACTAAAGGACTCTAGAGACTTGTGCTGTTGAACACCTGATTGTGGATACATGTAGGTGCATTCCACTGTATTCAATGGGAATATTTATTTAAATATGGTTAAAATGCCTGTCCAATGACTCTGATTCAAAAAACCCGTGCTCTTTAAAATCCAGGAAGAGTACAAGTCACTTTGTCTCCAATTCATCCTCTCTTTTCCTGGGGTCTTCTATCTTGATTGTTTTATAGGCCAATCAGTTTTCTCTGAGACAGATCTTGAATGAGCACGGTTTACATCCTGAGGTATTAGTTAAGAAAAAATCTAATGTTTCTTTATGAAAAGGTGGAGGGATTCAGTAGCATCTTCAGAAATCAGCCATGTCATAAGATCAGAAATCTGAAGGGAAGGGACTACACTTATAGAAGGACAAATAATTACCTCAGAGCAAGTTATCTCCATTAAGGAAACAACCATGTACATCCCAACCATATAATGTAATATAGTGTGAGGAGTTTTAGTAATCTACTTTTATTTTTTATTTTATTTTAAAAATATGAATTTTGAAAGACTGAAAATATTCATCAACACATTCAATAAAAAAAGATATTTTAATTGAGGGATTCATATAATAAGACGTGTTTTTTATAAATATATCAATGGAAAAAAGAAGGTTAGTAATAAACTCCACTCTTTACTTGATGTGGAGGGAAATTTAGTAAATAGGGATAAGGATAAGGCAGAGGTACTCAATGCCTCCTTTGCCTCTGTCTTCAACAGTAGTTTGTCCTGAGTTTGTCCTCAGGATAACAGGATACTTAAGCTGGCAGATGGAGACAGGGTACAGTGTAGTCCTCCTGTTATTCAGGAGGAAGTAGTTAGAGATCTGCTGATCCATTTGGATCCGCATAGATCCATGGGTCCGGATGGGATTCATCCCAGAGTGATGAGAGAGCTGGCAGATGAGCTTGCTATACCGCTTTCCATCATTTATCAGAAGTCTTGGAGGACAGGTGATATCCCGGATGACTGGACGTTGGCAAATGTGACCCCCATACACAAAAAGGGTCGTAAAGATGATCCAGGAAACTACAGACCTGTTAGCCTCACCTCGGTCCCAGGAAAAGTTATGGAACACATAGTGCTGAGCGCTATCATGCAACGTCTACAGGATGGACAAGTGATCAGGCC
>WEKX01009946.1:17838-43881 GCA_013390025.1 Pitta sordida | reverse complement strand
GGAGACCAGAACTGGACACAGTACTCAAGATGTGGTCTGACCAGCGCCGAGTACAGGGGAAGGATAACTTCCCTAGTCCTAGACCACACTGTTCCTAATACAGGCTAGGATGCCATTGGCCCTCTTAGCCACCTTGGCACACTGCTGGCTCATACTGAGTTTCCTGTCAATCATTACTCCTAAATCCCTCTCCATTTCACCACTCTCCAGCCACTCATCCTTCGGCCAATAGCGATGCATGGGGTTATGTTTAAAGTGAAGAACCCGGCACTTGTTATATCTCATATTATTGGAGTCTGCCCATTTCTCCAGTCTGTCAAGGTCCCTCTGAAGGGCCCTCCTACCCTCTGGCAGTTCAGCACTTGCCCCCAGCTTGATATCATCTGCAAACTTACTAACGATGGACTCAGCTCCCTCATCCATATCGTCAATAAAGATATTGAACAGTGCCGGGCCTAAGACTGACCCCTGTGGGACTCCACTACTGACTGGCTGCCAGCTGGATGTGGCACCATTCACCAACACTCTCTGAGCTTGTCCATCCAACCAGTTACTAATCCAACATAAAATGCTTCTATCCAGTCCATGCTCCAAGAGTTTCTCCTGAAGCTTATCATGGGAAACCGTGTCAAAGGCTTTGCTAAGATCCAAGTCTAACAACAGAATGATGTCTATAGTGAGGTGGTGGGCTCATGGTGGTGGGCCCATGAGTGGTGGGCTTCAGTGAGGCACAGAAAACCACCTCATCCCTGTACCAGCCAACAGCCACACTCCCTTCACAATGAAAAACAAGCCTTTTTATAAATCCGCTTCATTAAGGACATAAAGCTGCACACAAAGACCCTCTGATGAAGGTCAGAGAGTACTTACTGATTATTCAGTACTTGGAGGAGGACCAAAGTTCTTATTCTGCCTCTTTTGGCAACTATAAATTCTGACTAAGACCCTCATTAAACACCAGTAACTTATTAATTTACACACCCCTTGGGGTACATATGAAGGAGGGCGTGGGACATGTAATGCATGTATGACAAAAGTCACCAAGCATCACCAACATAGGATTATTTAGGATTATAGTATAAAAAGGAGACTTTCAAAAGAGATGGAGGAGAGCATCTCAGCCTGCTTGGGAATATGGGTTACATCCTAGAGTGTTGAGAGAGCTGGCAGATGAGCTCACTAAGCCTCTCTCAATCATCTAACAGAGGTCTTGGCTTACTGGGGAGGTCCCAAAAGATTGGAAGTTGGCCAATGTGATACCTATCCATAAGAAGGGTAGGAAAGAGGACCCAGGAAATTCTAGACCTGTCAGCCTGACCTTGGTGCCAGACAAAATTATGGAGCAATCATCTTAAGGAAAATTCTGTTGCACCTCCAGGAGGGTAAGGATATCAGACCTAGTCAACATGGCTTCAGGAAAAGGATGTCCTGCCTGACCAATCTAATTTCTTTCTATGATCAGGTGACCTGATTGATGAGGGAAGAGCTGTTGATGTGGTGTACCTGGATTTTAGTAAAGCCTTTGACACTGTCCCCCATAACAAACTCCTGATGAAGCTGGAGGTTTGTGGCTGGCATAGGTTTACAGTGGACTGGATCAGGAGTTGGCCGGATAATGGATCTCAGAGAGTGGTGGTTAATGGTGCTGTGTCCAGTTGGAGGCCAGTCACTGGTGGGGTGCCTCAGGGTTCAGTGTTGGGACCTGTCCTGTTCAATATCTTTATTGATGATCTGGATGAGGGGATGGAGTCTATTATTAGCAAGTTTGTGGATGACACCAAGCTGGGGATAAATGTCGATCTGGTGGAAGGTAGGAAGGCTCTGCAGAGGGACCTTGACAGACTGGATAGATGGGCTGAATCCAATGGCACAGGGTTCAACCAGTCTAAGTGTTGGGTCCTACACTTTGGTTACAATAACCCCATGCAGAACTGTAGGGTGGGGACGGAGAGACTGTAGGATGATCAGGTGGAAAGGGATCTGGGAGTGTTGGTTGATAGAAAACTTAACATGAGCCAGCAGGGTGCCCAGGTAGACAGCAAAGCCAATGGTATCCTGGTCTGCATCAGGAATAGTGTTGTCAGTAGGACTAGGGAAGTTATTCTCCCTCTGTACTCGGCACTGGTCAGACCATATCTTGAGTACTGTGTTCAGTTCTGAGCTCCTCAGTTTAAGAGGGATGTTGAGATCCTTGAGAGTGTCCGGATAAGGGGGACAAGGATGGTGAAGGGGCTGGAACACAAGCCCTATGAAGAGCAACTGAGAGAGCTGAGGTTGTTCAGTCTGGAGAAGAGGAGGCTGAGGGGAGACCTTATCGCTCTCTACAACTCCCTGAAAGGGAGTTGTAGCCAGCTTGGGATTGGTTTCTTCTCTCTGGCTACAAGTGATAGAACGAGAGGACTCAGTCTTAAACTACTTCAGGGGAGATTTAGACTGGACATTAGAAGGAACTTTTTCACAGAGAGGGTGATCAGTCACTGGAATGGACTGCCCAAGGAGGTGGTGGAGTCACCATCCCTAGAGGCGTTTAAGAAAAGATTGGATGATATACTTGGTGGCATGACCTAGATACTAGAGTAGTGTGTTATAGGTAAGATGGTGTGTTGGTAGCAGGATGGCAACTAGTTAGTTAACAGGTTTGGCTAGGTTAGGTAATAGGTGATAGGTTGGACTTGATGACATCTATGGTCTTTTCCAACCTTACTAATTCTGATTCTGTGATTCTGTGAATGATTTATGACTGTCCATCACCTCCTTTCCTGAAGAGTTGCCTTTAGGTGAGTTTTGCACCTCTAGCTGTGTTGAAGCATATCTGGGAATATTCATTTATATGTCTGTCTCTGTCTCTCTCTCCCTCTCTCTCTCTCTCTTCCTACCTATTAGGTTGTTTATGCTACACTTTATTACACATATTAACACTCTGCAGTTAGTGAATTTATCATGGACAAACCTGAACGAGCTTTCCTGTTGCTTCAATAAACTGTACTATTCATGAAGCTCAATCATGTAAGTCCTCATTAAATAAGATCAGACCCATGGTACTGGGTTGGTAAACTGCACTATTTGTACATCTGTGTACATGCAAGTTTTTCTGTTGAACTCAGACTTGTAGTGTTAAATTGGCCACAATACAAAATTTAACCCATCAGCATCCTGTCCCTCTGAGGATCAGCTGGAATCCAAAGAGGTTATTTTCTGTTAAATTCCTATACCCTTGAAGCAACATCGCTGAAGTTAGTGCTTCACTTTCGTCAATTTTCTGGGGTTTTAATGTATTTTTTAATGTTATATCTTTGTCAGTGTCTTGGAGAACACTCTTACACAATCTTAAAGCAAAGAAATAAAATTGATCAGTTAGCACTTTCATCTTATCTCTCTGCCAAATGCCAAACAGTTTCTTACCTGACCTGAGGCCATGCTCAGTCTGTGCACCTTTAAAAATATCAAAATTAGTTTTCTTATTGTTACCTTCAGAGACAAGTCCAATGCCTGACATATTTGTTTAGTCCATTTTGTCATCTCCCACATGGTCTTTTGCTAATACTTGAAATATTATAGCTATTAAATATGGACATTTTCCAATATTTTATTCACACACAGTCATTTTGAGGGAGAATAACTTACTTTACTATGTATGACCGCATCAAAAAAATAGCAGTCTTGTTCCAGACTTGACATAATGGTAAATATATGAAGTCTGGCAACACAGATTGATAACATAACACTTAAATCTGGATACTTCTGCTACTCTGCCACTGCCCTATTTCTGACCAAGGGTCTCACAGAGACCAGCAGATGTTATCAACAATTTTTGTGTAATTGTCAACATTTCTGCAAAGACACATGTACTTGGAAAACAAAATAAATATGCAAGCACAGTCTTTGTTCAGATTTTGATACTGAACAAGTTAAAATAAATATGTCTAAGATCTTAGTTCTATACTCACTACTTCTCCTCTCCTAATAGACTGATAGGCAGGCTAAAAGCACAAATTAGACTGGTAATTCACTGCACAGATGGTGCTGAAGACTGAGGACTCTGCTGAAACTACAACAAACTACATGTGTAGTTTGGGGACAATGCAAAAACTGAAATAATTTGTCTTAAAAGTTGCAGAAAAAGCTGCGTTCTATTGGGTTAAATTCGTGGGCATTGTTGGTTTCATTTCCACCTTGGAGTTACATAAAACAATGAGCCATGACTAATTACATGGAACAAGTTTAAATTTGTCATTAAGTATCTAAGTAGGAACCCTAGACAATGGCCAGATATTGATTGCATTCAGGAGGAATATGTTATGAGGAATATGTTTTTTTTTATTTTAACATAAAACAAATTAAATAGAAAAATAAGTTTGAAATGGACTCTGAGACATGGATTAGGCAGAAAAAAGTACCGTTTAGAAACTCGGGCTTCCATTTTTGCTCGTGTAAAGACAAAATAAAATATATGATGGATTTAGGCTAAGTTTCAAAGAAAACTAAATTTTGGAGACTGGTTTAGGACAATTTTCTCCAGCAAGAGAATGGAAAGAGACATTGCAAGGCAAATTTGTTTTCTGCATTCCACATGGTAATGTAGTTAGGAACAGGTAGGCATTTAAGGCTAGTAGGTAACCATATCTATTCTCATAGCTTTCTACTGTAAGATAAAGGAAAACGTGTGGAGGTTGTCTGTCTAGACTTCAGTAAAGTGTCTGACACCATCTCCCACAGTATTCCCATGGAATAACTGGCTGCTTATTGCTTAGACAAATGCACTCTTTGCTGGATGAAAAGCTGGCTGGTTAGCCAGGCTCAGAGTCTGGCAGTGAATGAAACTAAATCCAGTAGGCAGCTGTGAGACATTGTATTATTACATTAATTACTGGCCTGAGCCAACTCAAGTGTGTGAGGTGGAGGGGAGGAAGGGACAAGTTGACTTTCATGGAGGTGAGGTGATTCCCTGCTCCATGGGCCATCTCCCACAGTTGTCCTTGGGCAGCCCTGGGGCATCTGTCAGTCACTGGACACCAGGAACACTCCTTCTCACCACCCCCTAACCCAGTCCCAGGGTGGCTGGCACACCAGAAGTTCCACCTGGGGGTGAAGGGTGTGGCCACAGAGGGACAAAGCAAATTGAAGCAGCAACATGTGCTCTCCAGGCTGTTCAAACCCTGCCATCTGGAGGTGTGGAAGCTGGACTTTTGAAGGACCCTGGTGGTATCTATAATTTTCTCTTTTTTTCTCTCTTTACTTCCTTTTCTTCTAATCTCCTTTCTTAATATTTTGGGTGGTTTGATAGCAGATGGGTTGGATTTTGCTAAATTGTATATGTTAGCATGTGCCAGTCAACACTTTGTGGAATACTTTATTTTGATTGTATGATACCTTTTAATCATTGGCCAAGATCTCTTATTTTTTTAAAGTTTACCAGTAAAAGTATCCCCTGAGAAGATGTGTATAGCTTTTCTCCTATGTACTGTCTCTTAAGGTGTTAAAAGATCCAGAGGTTCTTCTAATATGTTTGGAATGCAGATATTTTTGGACCTTTATATATTTTTAAAGTAAAAGTCCTTTGCTGAGCTCATGGCTCTGTTGCTGAGGTCTTACAACAGCATTCTAGTGTTGGGAAAGAATGACTTGAATGCTGTTTAGCAGAAAGAGACTTGGGAGTGCTGATTGACAGACAGCTGAACAAGATCCAGCAGTGCACCCAATTGTTCAAGAATGCCAGTGTAATCTTGGCCTGTATCTAGAATAGTGTGGCCAGCAGGACCAGGTAGGTGATTGTCTCTGTACTTGGCACTGATGGGGCTGCACCTTGAATCCTGTGTTTAGTTCTGAGTTGCTCTCTCTTTTCTCAGGCTGACAGCACCAGAACAAGAGGACATGGCTTTAAGCTAGGCCAGGGGAGGTTTAGACTGGGTATTAGGAAGAGGTTTTTCACAGAGAGAGTGATCCCTCAGTGGAATGGTCTGCCCAGGGAAGTTGTGGAGTCACCATACCTGGAGGTGTTTGAGAAAAGACTGGATGAGGAACTCAACAACATGGTCTAGATAATGGGAGGCTCAGATGGACAGAGCGTCGCGCCCATGGCTCCAGGGTTGGGGGAGTCATGTCTGTGTAGGAGTCTCTTGGGAGTTGGACTAGGTGATCCTTGTGGGTCCCTTCCAACTCGGAATAACCTGTGAACAGGAGGAAGAGGTAGACCTATTTCTCTTTAAGCAGCTAGAGATAGCCTCAAGATCAGCTCTCCTAGTTCTTGCAGGAGACTTCAATGTGCCTGATATCTGCTGGGAACTTAACACACCAGAGAGGAAGCAGTCCAGAAGGTTCCCAGTGAAAGCTGATTATTGGTTTTTTACACAGTTGGTGAGTGAGCCTACCAGTGACAAGGCTGTGCTTGACCTACTGTTTACAAATAAGGTAGAGCTGTTTGGCGATGTTGTGGTGGGAGAAAATCTGGGTTGCAGTGACCATGCCACAATAGAGTTTTCAACTGACAGTGTGACAGGAAAGGGTATGTACCAAACCTCCATGCTGGACTTCCAGAGGGCAGACTTTGGACTATTTAAGGATTTAATTAGGAGGGTACCATGGAAAATAGCCCTTACTGGTAAGGGGGTCCAGGAAGGCTGGCCATACTTTAAGAATGAGTTCATGAAGGCACAGGGACAGGTGGTCCCAAAGTGCTGAAAGACAAGTCGGAGCGGTAGAAGACCAGCCTGGATGTGCAAGGAGCTAGTTATTTTGGCATCATAACTATTTATTTTTTCCTCTACCTGTTTTAAATTTGAAAAAAACCCTTGTTATTTATGATCTACTTTTAAAAACATTCTTTAAAAGCTATTCCTTTACTATCATTCCTGGTTGTGGCTAAATTGAACACACTTTAGTCCATTTAAGTAGGACTTACACAAAAGAAAAGAAAGTATGTCGAGAATTTTATAATTCAGACCATTTTAGTCCCATGTTTGCTTAAGTTAATACATCTGAGAAATACCTATTTTAATGCTCTGGCTTAATATCAGAAAAGTTTTAAATAATTCTTTAATATTTTGTTTTAAAATATTGGTGAGATTTTTGTAATTTAGAGAAGTCATAAAATGTTTAAATGCCATCAGTGGTCAAGAGGAACATTCAAAAAATACTTACATATTTCCTTTTACTACCTTAATTGGAGCAAGTGATTGTCTCACTTTCATTTGCATACACAGAAATTAATTGGTTGCCAAATACAAAGTAGTATTATATATATCTATTATGCATAAATATCCACAACAGTATTAAAAATATGTGTTCCCATCTTCTTTGTTCAGTAGTCTTTTTGCTCAATTTTGACAATTGGCCTGGAGAGAAAATTTTGTTAGAACAAATTGCAATTGAATCTCTAGACTATAATTCTACTAAATATCAACAAATCCAAATTACAACTAATGTGAATAGTTAATTCTTTTCAATGCTGAACTGAAGTATTAGAATAGCTAAGAATGGATATTATAATTTTTTGTGCATATAGCCACCCCTGAAAAAGCATGCTAGTATTGATATAATGATGGGATTGTATCCTTCATAGAGAAAATGGAGACACCACAATAGGCCATTGAAAAACCCTATTGATTGAAAGCCTGAACAGGATGTTGACATTGTTAAGACAGACAAATATTGTACAGTAGTATGGAAAATGTTACAGTTTCATGATTATGTCAGTAATTCATCCATACATTAAACACTGCTTGTAACAATTGAAAGTGGTATTTCAGAAAGACAAAATTTAGGTAATAAATCAAATTTTAATTGGTGAGGACTCTTGGGGTAAAAGACTTTATTCAATGAAATGATGGAATGGTTTAGATTATTCGATTAAGAGAAAGAGATGGAGGTTAGACATGATAGTACATATAGCATTATAGTAAGGCTAATAGAACTACAGGATCAATTATGTCAAATCTCTTCATCTGATGCTAAAATAATAATGCTTTATTTGATTTCTGTGGTGGTTCATATGGTATTTATAGCACTGAATGGTTGAAAATAAAATCTGAGTTTGGCATTCTGTAGAAAGAAAAGGAATGTATGCATATGAGGAGGCATGAGAATGAACCAGTATCTTCACACAGAATATCACACAGAATATTATGAGTTGGAAGGGACCCACAAGGATCATCTAGTCCAACTCACCATCTTGACAGGCTTCTTGTTAGCATAAAGAGCTACACTGAAAAAAGTGATGACTGACATAATTTCTATCTATATTATTTAGTAAGAAATGCATACCAGTAATTTGATCCAACTGAGAAGCCTCATGACAAATTCCTCTTATCTTGTCAGCTAGTGTAAAATCAGGTGAAGTCTTGATAAAATCCAGTCGCTCTTAAAATGAAGATCAGCCAAACTCCTAACTGACCTTGGTTCTTGCCTTTCTTACTTGTGAAACCTTTTCTATAACAAGAGGAGCACTTAGAAGTATTGTATTGCAAGAAATAAAAACAATTTTTTGAATATTTTTCTTCTCCCAATCTTTATGAAAGGCAGCATATTTCTTCACTTTCATAGAATCTGACATGTAGTAGATTTGCTTCCTTGATGATGAATCCAAGAGTGAACTCTGGATTATCGGATTTAAAGCGCCGCATGGATGTGAGCTAGCCAGCATGTGTTCTGGTTTTATATATTCTGTGTGTAATTTTTTTACGTGTTCCATCTAATAATAAAGTAATGAACGTGACTACATTGCCTAAGCCAAGAGAATTGTAGAATAGAGTATAAATTGTCAGTGTTCTGACTTCTTTCTAATGGGTTTCTGAGTGAATAGATAAGCTACATGATGTCTACCGTACAGGAAAATGTGCACTCAGGCTTTTAGGAATAATTTCATACTTGTACTCTAAGTTACTAATGGATGCTCTAAAGATATGTAACAGAAGACTAACTGTTCCTTCAAGGGTATCTAGGCAAAGTCTTTCTTCATAGACAAGAGTGTTTTCAATGAGAAAAGGGATGATAAGTAATGGAGTTGAAAATAAGCAAGACCATACAGAAGAACAAATGTCTCCAAGAGATGGTAAGAGAGGTAGTGATGAGAACAAACCAGGTTAGGCTCACTAATTGGTAAAGATATGTGGAGAGTGGAGATGTTTATTTTTTTATGTAGAGTTGTCTGCCTAAGGGCCTTGTGATTTTGGGATGATTAAAGAAAGGTGGACAAATACACAGAGACACAAAACCTGACCATACTAGTGATCCTGACATTGATGACTGTATGTATGCTTGTGTTCAGAGAGTGCATTTGTATATGCATGTGTGCCTGCAGCCAAAGAGGAGAAAAAGATAGAAGGTGACTGGCTGTGCTGGTATCTGATGTGAGCCCTGTCTGTATTTGCCGCCGAAGGTAGTACCTTGTCTGCATCAGTCGATGTGACTGTGTCAATGTCTCTGGTGAGTCTGTGTGTTTATGTGTGTCCATGCTTATCTCCTTGTTTCTAGTATATGTTCTCAAGGGTAAAGTGGCAGCTGTGTCTCCAGCCTGGGCAGAGAGGCTGGGTTCCTGGGCACCAGGCTGGGCTCCAGCATCTGGGCAGCAGCTGCCAGGCCCTGTGCTGCCAAAGGATATGTGACTTTAGAAAATGTCTTGAAAATATTATGAGAAATGCTCTTTCATCACTTAACATATGTCATAGAGGAAAATCTTCAGAAAATTACTGGTTTTTAACATTTATAAAAATGAACTTGTCTTCTTTGTGCTCTTATATTTTGTGTTTCCACTGTACAGTTTTATGGAAATGCCTCTTCCATAAACTTGAAAACACTAGTCTTTGTTTGCATTTGGTTACACCTGATGGGCATTTAGTACCAGCAAAACAGATGGTAGGTGACTTGTTTTCCAGTTGCATTCTTTTCCTATGCACTTCACTGGATTTTAAAGTTATTTTTGTCTATTTTCACCAACTAATATACAAAGTCAAAGGACTGGCTCTGCATCAGGACTGACCATTAAGTGTAACTCATATTTGCAGGGTTCTGTCTAAAGAAAAATGTAGGCATCAATAGACATGATGCATCTGAGTTTATAACATTTTCTAGTAAATTGCAATTAAATTTATATCTTTTATATCCTTTATATCTTTTGTAGATTTCAGCTAAAAAAGAGAATTATTTTATCTCTACTGAATAGAAAATTATCAAAGCTGTATATTTCTATTAGTTTATTTAGTCATTTAGTTATTTCATTGTTCATGTGTGAAGATTCAATTCCAAGATTTTTTATTTATTTATTTATTTATTGGTGAGAGGTAAGGATATCTGCAGAAGAGTCGACCGAATAAATACTTAGTTTTGTTTTTTCCCCCTCAAGTCTTATTTCTTATTTTCTATGACAAGAACCTCTCATCATGACATTTTGAGAACTACATTTATTTCTGAAAATGCTCCAGCAAAGTGTATCTGGTTGTGTCCTACTTAAGACAATATGTTCCTAGAAGACATTTGAAAAAAAGTAAACTACACGTTTCCTATGACGGAAAAAGGCTACAGTTGCTGAGGTGGTTTGTCAAGGGCTGACTGCATGGAAAGAACACCTTTCTCCACCTAGGTAAACATCTGTTTTTCCTTGGTCATACTAGGCTTCTGGACGTGACAGCCAACTACAAGTAAAAATAATGTCATACAGTTCATCTCTTTGCCTAGGACTACTTTTAGAAGCATTTTGGGAGACATTTTTATAAATAGATTATCAATTCTTAACACAGTTTGCTTAGTCTGGACTAACCAGCTTAGATCACTTTTTCGCAGGATCAAACGAAAATAGTCACTAAACAAATTTCTTCTAAAGTCACATCCTGGTTTTTGGGGTTCTTTTAAGAAATGGGATTGCAATTGATCTCTTACCTTTGCTTTGTAATAATTTTTTATATTGCAATAGAAAAATATAATAACTTTTTCTATTGGGATGTTATTATATCTTGTTAGTCAATCTCTGCTCTACTCCAGAAAGTGGAGATGGACAGGACAACTTCATAAACAATTCTTACATATATTGGACTAATTAGTCAGTCAAGAGAAATTTCTCTGTGAAAACAGCTCTAGGCACTGACTACTAGAATGAAGAGAATATTTATTAAGTGTAAATATTTTTTAATGGAAATTTCCAATTTACTGACTACAGCAAGAAACTAAAAAGAAGCTCTTTTGTAGAATGTGAGGAGAAATACAAAAATTTTAGAGCAATATACGTGGCCACTGTGAATGTATCTCGAGCTGAAACCAAACTCACACCCATGTTATCCAGATTGCTTACTAAAATCCCTTTGAAATTTTTCTTTGTTAGTTTTGTTATGCCTGTTAAATGACCTAAGAAGTAACATTCTTTGGTAAATATTTTGTGAGAAATGGATCAATATAACCTGCTAAATAAGGATGTTGTATTTTCAGAAGGTAAGTAATTAGAACAGATAATTTTTATAATTTTAAAGTAAAACATAAAATTCAACATTTTATTCCACCAAGGGGAATAATGTCTCAGTTTAGAATGAGATCCTGGTGTTATCCCTTCCCTCCCCCAGCTAATTTTTAATGAAATGATTTCTTTTCTCAAGGGGAAGTGAAGAAAAAAATCTGTTTATTAACTAAAACACACAGAATAATAATTCAAAAACCTGCTCAGGAGAGCTGAAGAACAACAGAGAATAAACCTGGAGAGTTGCCAACTGTCCAAACGTCCAACAATGGCCATTTTGCCTCTTCCTCCCAGATCAAAGGAGGGGAAGGGGGGAGAAAGGGAGAAACAAGAGACAAATTCCTGTCTCGATGTGAAGCTTTCTAAGCAGATGGTTGAGATTTTACAGTTTAGATATGCCTTTGAAAAGAATCCTGTCCCTCCAATGCTCCAGGCAGAGCCAAAAGTGAAGAGCTACCTGATGGCTGCCGCACTGCCACTCTGATTGCCGCTGCGCCGCTGCCACTCCAATCACCGCCACCTGCAAGATTGCTCAATCCTGCCGCTCGAATCTGCTGTCTGTGCTGCCGCCACTGACGTCACCACTGCACGTCAGAATTCTCCACTGCAACGGAATACCGGGGGCGGTCTGCAGACAACACCTATGACATGTTCTGCATAGATAGATATGTCTTTGAAGAAGATGAGGGCAAAGACTTCCTGAAGGAAATTTATGAATCACTGAGTATCTTTTAAAGAGGCAGCATGAGCTATATAATACAGGTCAACAACAAAAATCATACAAATCCCAAAATTACCTAAAGCAAATTCTCTGGCTCTCCATGTTAGAATTTATTTGCAGATTGGTCTTCAATTCAATTTAAAAGTAGAAAAGTTCCCACTAATACAGAAAGCCAGTGTAAGTACTGTCCCCTCTTGAAGTATCAGCCCAAATTTAGAGGCTGGATATAAAGTTTTTCATTATAGTTGGTTCTGTGCATAAAAATAGTCTTCCTCCAGGGGAAAAAAACACAATACAGTCATCCCTTGGTTATTTGTGCCTTTTTATTCCTGGCTTCTCACATTTGCCGAAGATATTCCGGCAAATCCTAATCAGTTATTCATAAATATGTCTGGTTGACGCATATGTGATTGTTATGCTTCGTGGAGGGGTGGTGCCAACCCTCTCTGTGGAGCAGGACTGGCATGCCTCCACAGGGTGGGCAAGCGAGACCTCTCTTTCACTGAGGACAGCCACAGATCACTCACTTATGCATGTTATGGAGGTTATATGGTGTTTATAGTCCCAAGGCACCATGAGACAGTGTGGTCCCATGCTGCACTGCCTTCCCCACTTCTGTGTGTCTCCATGGCTGGTCCCTATGTGGGAAGGATGATACGTAGTCTAACACATGCTGCTGTGGCATGCCTCAGGGCACACGGGCCCCCAAGTGGGGACGCACCGGTGCCGGCTGCCCTGGGCCATGAGTGGGCTCCGAGACCCAGAATCGCTCATAAGAACTCCAATCTTATTTCCTTTTATGATCAAGTAACTTGCCTGGTTGATGAGGGAAAAGCTGTTGATGTGGTGTACCTTGATTTTAGTAAGGCCTTTGATGCGGTTTCTCATAGCAAACTCCTGATGAAACTGGTGGCCTGAAGCTGGGGTAGGTTTACACTGTGCTGAATCAAAAACTGGTTGGATAACTGAGCTCATAGAGTGGTGATTAATGGTGCTGTGTCCAGATGGAGACTGGTCACTGAGATCCCCTCGGGTGCAGTGTTGGGACCAGTCCTGTTTAATATATTTATTGATGATCTGGAGGAAGAGATAGAGTCCATCACTAGCAAATTTCCAGATTATACCAAACTGGGAATAAATGTCGATCTTGTAGAAGGTAGGAGGGCTGTGCAGAGAGACCTTGACAGGCTGGATAAATGGACTGAATCCAATAGAATGGGGTTTAATAAGTCTAAGTGCTGGGTCCTACACTTTGGTTGCAATAACCTCATGCAGAGCTATAAACTAGGGACAGAGTGGCTGCAGAATGACCAGGTGGAAAGGGATTGCTGGTTGATAGAAAACTTAACATGAGCCACAGCTCTGTTCTGCTAGGTCCATACGGTCACTGTTGCTGCTCCCACACTTGGGCCTGGAGGATGTATCACAGCTGCCACAGTTAAAAAGAAAAAACCTCTGACACCAACACCACTTGCCTTTGTAAGGGGTCCCAGGGTGTCGCAGTGTTGTAGTTACGTATAAGTGTTCCCAAGCTCCAAGACCACCTGCAGCATAGACCTGTGGCGACCTGAGCCAGTGAACACAGGCGTCATCCCCGGCACACTGCAGCCTCCTCTGGGAACACAGTCCAAGTGTGTGCCAACCTCCTTCCCTGCCACAGCCCTGAAGTGAGCTTCCCCACCCCAGCAGAAATGCAAGCATGTGCGGTGACAGTGACCCGGAAGTGGCAACAGCAGATGCAGCAGTGTGGCCGAAGAGAAGCTCAGGAATTCCCCAGGGGTCTCCCCAGTCAGAGAGGGCTCAGAAATGGTTCTCTTTGCTCCCCTGCTGTGAGAGGCCATAGGGAATTTCCAAAAAATGCTCTCTTGTGGTCCAGAGTGGCAGGGGGCAGAGTGATGGACCTGACCTATATGCATGTTAATGGCACAGACATATTCACGGATTAAAGGTTTTGCAGGACGTGCAGGAGACCTTTAATCCATGAATACGGAGGGATGACTCTATTTTCTTCAGTCAATCCCTTGGAGAAAAAAAAAGTCAAACTTTAGCGAACTTTACCCTTAAAGGGTAAATTTGTCTATCCCTTGTTTTAAGGTCACGTCATGGTTTAGCTGTTCAAAAGTAATTTTAATATGCATCTGCTTTGTATTCCTCCATTTTCTCAGGATGGAGGTGACCAGTTTTTCATCAGAGGTTTTTGGATGCCACCGCCCTCCACCCAGGCCACATGGGGTGGGTGCCCGTAGGCGCTGCTGAGCTGTATGGCTGTGGTAGAGCAGACGCAGCTGCGGCGAGTAGCCCTGTGTAGTGAACGCCATCCAGGCTCTCTGTATTGTTTGCTAGGGCCAGTGGTGGCAGCAGCTGGTGCTCATGTGGCAGCCGCTGCACCCTCAGGGTGTAAACGCGAAGTGGTGCAGCTGCTGCCTTCTTGGCAGCAGTGGGTGCCACATGGAGTACACACATGGGGGCTGCCATGAGCTGACATGGACCATCATCTCTTCTGCTGTTAAATGGAAGACAGGAAAGATTGACAGGTCAGAGCCAGTTCCCAATGGACAGAGTTAGAACGGAGGTGGGAGGGGGTAGAGGGGCTTTTAAAAGTTGTCACTTTTTGGGTTCTGGTGTCTTTTTCCTTTAGGGCTGCTTCAGGGAAGTGTTGAACACTAATCCTGTGACTTCCAGATCTCCTGTGGTCATTGTTCTGTTTCCTCTGCAATCCCACAACTGGTTTTGACCTCTGGTCAACCCACATAGGTGCTGCATTCCTGCCTTTGCTGGCCAAAGACTGATGTTGGTCCTGTCCTGGCAATAAACGGCCAATTCTGGACTCTGCCCTGTCACTGAATACTTTTGCTGCTGGACCCGTACCTGTACCTGCAAAAAAAGCAGCCAGCCGTGGACTCTGCCTGGCTACTGAATCCCTTTGTTAGAGTTTTATCCTTTTTGGGTTTTGGGTGTGGGCAGCTAGTGTGGGATTGGGTCCGAAGCATGTGGGGTGTTAGGGCTGTGGGGGCATGGTTTAGTTTTGTTTTTATTTTTATCACCAGTTGCTGGTATTATATTCATATACATACATTTTCATTTATATTTGTAATAGATCTTGTTACATCTCTAATGATTCTCTTGCACAGTTTTGATAAGTGACCCCTCCTACTGTCTCAAACTGGAACAGGTCATAAGAACAGACAAAAATTTTCCCAAGATTTTGGTTTGACTTTTTCCGTGCCAAGAATTTGCATTCCTCCTACAACGCATTGTATGAGGCATTAAAAGCTTCCTGCGGGAGATAATCAATTATTGTTTTATATGTAGACTGCATTTAACCTTGCACAATATGGACTGTATTGCTCTGCTCTGACCTATGAATTCATGTTTAACAACAATGTGAAAGCTTCCAGGACTGTGAGGAAATAGAAATACAGTTGACCCTCAAGTTTCAGAGGGCCATGGGTCTCTGAGGGTACTCCAAAACTGTCTCTCCATGAAGATAAACAGCACATGAATATTCAAATTAGCCCCACCCATTGCACACACCCCCCCTCAACTCTGGCACGCTCCAGCAGTGTGTTGTCCCCACCCTGCTCACTGCAACGTAAAGGGATGGGAGGCTCACAGCGGGGCAGCTGCATCCCTCATACCGGAACACAAGCTGGGGACAGGGGGGCAGAAGACTCCCAGTGCTGGTATGCTGTCAGTGTTCACCCGTCTCGGCTGGATGCATGATGGTTCATTTGCTGCAATCTCAAAGTGCAGAAGAAAATTCTGAGAGGGGAGTTTAGCTTTGATCAAACAGTGAAACTTTATTATGTGCCCGTAAAGTGGCAGTNTATTATGTGCCCATAAAGTGGCAGTGCAATAGATGGCAGTATAAAAGGAAAGGTAAAGTAAAGAGAGAGAAAAAAGGAGTACAGTCGGGTCTCCTATATTGTGGACCCGTGATCTTAATTAGGTTCTGCAAAGCCCCACTTCTTCATTGAATGGCAGCTCCTTAATATGCAAATTTTCCCCACACCATCAGATGGCTCCCCGGTGCTGTTTTGGCAATATTTTGCTATGTATTGGTTGCTGTGGCGACCGTGCGGGAGGGGTGGGGAAGCGGTGGAACCACCATGGCCAGGATGGGGAGAGCGGAGAGGCAGGGCTGGCATGGGCGGGATGGGGTGAGCACAGCAGTGGGGCCACCGCTGCAGCTGAGATGTCGCAAGTGGA
Source organism: Pitta sordida (assembly GCA_013390025.1). NCBI lineage: Eukaryota > Metazoa > Chordata > Aves > Passeriformes > Pittidae > Pitta > Pitta sordida. The sequence continues at coordinate 27,514 of WEKX01009946.1, read as the reverse complement.
GCAGCCAAGCTGCCGCANATATTCAAATTAGCCCCACCCATTGCACACACCCCCCCTCAACTCTGGCACGCTCCAGCAGTGTGTTGTCCCCACCCTGCTCACTGCAACGTAAAGGGATGGGAGGCTCACAGCGGGGCAGCTGCATCCCTCATACCGGAACACAAGCTGGGGACAGGGGGGCAGAAGACTCCCAGTGCTGGTATGCTGTCAGTGTTCACCCGTCTCGGCTGGATGCATGATGGTTCATTTGCTGCAATCTCAAAGTGCAGAAGAAAATTCTGAGAGGGGAGTTTAGCTTTGATCAAACAGTGAAACTTTATTATGTGCCCATAAAGTGGCAGTGCAATAGATGGCAGTATAAAAGGAAAGGTAAAGTAAAGAGAGAGAAAAAAGGAGTACAGTCGGATCTCCTATATTGTGGACCCGTGATCTTAATTAGGTTCTGCAAAGCCCCACTTCTTCATTGAATGGCAGCTCCTTAATATGCAAATTTTCCCCACACCATCAGATGGCTCCCCGGTGCTGTTTTGGCAATATTTTGCTATGTATTTGTTGCTGTGGCGACCGTGCGGGAGGGGTGGGGAAGCGGTGGAACCACCATGGCCAGGATGGGGAGAGCGGAGAGGCAGGGCTGGCATGGGCGGGATGGGGTGAGCACAGCAGTGGGGCCACCGCTGCAGCTGAGATGTCGCAAGTGGAGCAGCCAAGCTGCCGCAGCGACTGTGAGGGTTGATTTGCATATTCATGACTGTCTAATTGAATATTCATTCATGCCAGGTCGCACATGTGCAGTTGCGAAAAGAGGCCTCCTTCATTGCTAAAAAATCATACCGCTAAGCTCTGAAGCCGCAATATGGGGGGTGCAAAGTGCAAGAGGGCTGACTGTATATAGTTACCACCAGACAATGAGTCCTAGAGGTGTCCCTACAGATTGTCATGATTCTTCGGTGGTGAAAGCTGCCAAAGTCCAGTTGCCAAGAAGCCATCTTTATACCAGGTGTTACACCTCACCCCTCCTTTGTCCCATGGTCTTTTGCCAATCTCCACCTTTCCCTACTATACATATCCAAGTAGGAGTGTCCAAGACGTGGTCAGTCTTCAGAGNCCTATATTGTGGACCCGTGATCTTAATTAGGTTCTGCAAAGCCCCACTTCTTCATTGAATGGCAGCTCCTTAATATGCAAATTTTCCCCACACCATCAGATGGCTCCCCGGTGCTGTTTTGGCAATATTTTGCTATGTATTTGTTGCTGTGGCGACCGTGCGGGAGGGGTGGGGAAGCGGTGGAACCACCATGGCCAGGATGGGGAGAGCGGAGAGGCAGGGCTGGCATGGGCGGGATGGGGTGAGCACAGCAGTGGGGCCACCGCTGCAGCTGAGATGTCGCAAGTGGAGCAGCCAAGCTGCCGCAGCGACTGTGAGGGTTGATTTGCATATTCATGACTGTCTAATTGAATATTCATTCATGCCAGGTCGCACATGTGCAGTTGCGAAAAGAGGCCTCCTTCATTGCTAAAAAATCATACCGCTAAGCTCTGAAGCCGCAATATGGGGGGTGCAAAGTGCAAGAGGGCTGACTGTATATAGTTACCACCAGACAATGAGTACTAGAGGTGTCCCTACAGATTGTCATGATTCTTCGGTGGTGAAAGCTGCCAAAGTCCAGTTGCCAAGAAGCCATCTTTATACCAGGTGTTACACCTCACCCCTCCTTTGTCCCATGGTCTTTTGCCAATCTCCACCTTTCCCTACTATACATATCCAAGTAGGAGTGTCCAAGACGTGGTCAGTCTTCAGAGGTGAGTGGCCTTTTGCCAGGAGGTGTTTTTTCATGTTACACAGAACAAATACATCTTCCTGGACAATGGTTTTGTGGGGTTGTTGATTCCAGACAACAGGCATATTCGTTCCATCCCCCAAGTTATCAAGGAAGGGTACATCATACTTCATACCACACCGTTCGTTATTCTGGGGTATCTGTGCCTTGGTTTCCTTAGGAACCACATTCCAGTCTCAGTCCAGGAAGCGGCACTTGACAACCACTACATCTCAGGCAGGTAGGCCTCTTCAAACTCTTGTCAAGATCTTAGCCTAAGTTTTTTAGGCACTTATATTGTCCAAGTCCCTGATGACAATGTTGAGACAATATTCTTCTTCTGACCAACTCTTACATGTGCATGGCCGAGTGGTGAAGGGAAGTGGTTTTTTTCCCCAGCGTGGCATGTCCACGGGCTCTGGGAGCCTCCCGTCCCTTTGCATTGCAGTGAACAGAGTGGGACTGAGACACCACCAGCGCACACCAGGGCTGAGGGGGGCAGTGAAACAGACATGGTTAATTTACATATTCATTACTATCTTTGCATATTTATCTTTGCATATTCTTGACAGCCAGTGCATCTGCAGTCGCGAATGCATCATGAAACATAGGGCTGTCTTCACAGAGGAAAAAACACAACAAAGAAGTGTACCTGTGAGAATAATACCACAAAGTAATAAGGATTTACTATATTAGGATTTTGTAAAGATGTTCAGCATCCCACCATGTCTGATAATATAAATGAAAATCCTTTTGTTTGACTTTGTGCCATGTGTAACACAGATTATACAGTAAAATGGTAAGCCAAACTTCATTGTACTCAATCTCCTAACATAAGGTTAAATTCTCAAGGTACAAAATAAGTGTAAAATATCAGCTGAAAATGTGTGTCTGATATTGGAATCTAAATACAGGAATATGTGAGGGGATTAATTTTGCTTTTATGAAAGTGAAATGAGCATTATTTTTTTTCTTCCTTCTTCTGAATGGACCACTCATATTACAGTAATGCCAAGGTTTTTTCCTATTCATAAACTAAACTATATTCATCTCCTGTTTATGGATACACTTGTAAAGGTCATTATTCAGCAACAGACTTAACCATGCAATAAAGCACATAAACAGTGCATTGAGACATTCTTCTGAGGCTCTCTGTTTTTATTCTGAAGAATGTTTCCTCTACATACTTTTTCATATGCCCTCTCTAGAGGGCACAATCTTTCAATACGTCATACTGCTGCTGGATTTCATGAATTGACCCTGCCAAATATTTCAGAGCAATTTGATAAGAGGCATTCTATTGCATTGAAAGCACTGCATTCCCATGGATCAGATAGCGATTGCAGTCCAACTTTTGTTCTTTCCTTGCACAAAACTACTTTTCATGCATCTCAAGTAGAATCACTCCACCGTCCTAGAAGTGTTTTCAGCACTTGCTGAAACTGTGCTTCCCACTGAAATGCCCATAGGAATGTAATGAACTTCTGTCATTGTCTGGAGCAACCATACACTCTGTTAGGGGAGTTACAGCAAGTTGCTCAAGAAGACAGTATTATCATGTCAGAGTTTGTTTGCCTGTTAAAAAATCCAGTTAGGTTCATGAAGGAAAAAAGTCCTTCATAAATACTACTTAATATTATTAAACAAGTCCTTGACCGATCTGCTCCAAACAGAACATCTTAATTTCAAATCATGCATATGCAGAAATCATTAGTACTTTGCATATTACTAATACTAAAATATACATAATGAAATGAAAAATTACTCATAATTCAACAGTAGTTCCTTTCCTGTTCTTCTCTCACTAAACAAAAGAAAAAAAAAAAATTAATAAAAATATTTGCTCACTGTTGCAAATATTCCAATAAATGATCTTTTTTCTTTAATGCAGATGAATTCTGCCCAGGAATATACACAAATGTAAGATGTACAAAATAGTTTGAAAGTAATTTTTCACAGAAAATGAGGCCCAGGCAGTTTTGATTGATGGAGTTGAAATTATTAAACCATGAAAACTCCAAGAAACATAAGAGTTGAGGCGTTTTTGAGAAAATGTATGAAAACATGATTTTTATACAGCTCTAGAGATACATGAAGAAAAAGTAGAAAGAAAGAGAGCTTTGATATATTTAGTACTCCACTTGTCATTCTATTATAAACTTGTTCTTGTTTTCACATTGTGCTACAGCTCTCTTTCAGATGTCTTATTTATTTCTGACTCCTAACTATTTTACAGAAACCCTCCTCTGAGCCCTGAAATCCACTGCAGGTCAAGCTTGTGTCTTCTAATTCATGCAGAGTGTGACATAAATACTGCTACACCCACACCTGAAGATCAGGTCTGAAGTAAATAGATAAGAAGTAGATATTCTTCTTCAGCAGGAGGATGGAAAAATATGTTTAACACATTGGAAATCTGATTCAATCTTTAGCATTAGAGAATGAACCCCATTATAATCTGAAATTATTTTTATGGGGTTTCTCATTAAAGAAAATTTACATCACATATAAACATATACAAATCAACACAAGGTTAAACAGTCCGGGCCAGATTCACTAGTTAGATAAGATCTTCAAGTATTTCTCTGAGGTACAGAAGGATAAGAAAGTGGAATTAAATTATCATGAGATAATTCCCTTTATATTAGATAATTCCCTCTGATTTCATATGTGGCAGATTGAGGTCACCCCCCTACTGTTTAGGAAAACATCCAAGTTAAAAAGAAAGAAAAAAAATGAGTTACAGTTGGTTCTGTGTGAGAGGCTGAAAATGGTTAATGGTTTAAAACATTGTCAAGAACAAATTTTGTCCACTGTAGCAAACTCTATAAAGAAGACCACCAAAGTCCCCTCCCCTCCCAAATATACCTCCTGGATTTCAGGGAAATGGACTATAAGTCAGGCCACTTAATGGGAACTTGAGACAAGATGAAGTGATACTGTTGTCCAAATTATACCAGGTCTAAGGAGTAGTAGACGAGTCTGGGGAGAAGAATGTAAAGCCAAGGTCAGCAGCTATAATGATAATCAGCTCTGGGTGGAGGAGAATTTTTGGGTGTGTAATGGTGAAACCTCTCTGCGTAAAACAGACGGAGAAAACACCCGTCCTCCCTTGCAAAAATTGGCTCAGCTGTAAAACTTCCCTCAGGAATGTCACGTACACACAGGACATTCACATGAGAGACAAATAAGAAGAGATCATAAAACATCAAATTCCCCCAAAGCACCCCTCAGACTCATTCCTGAGGTCTTTTACCAGGGGCCTGCATGTGATTGATGCAACAGATCCAGAATCTATTGCAAGAGACAGTGTAAAACCTCCCCGCTAGGCGAGGTACCTGGGCATTTCCCATCTAGCCTGAACCTATGTTATTCCACCGAACTCTATGCTTTGCACGACCCTCACCACTGAGAAGACAAGAAGAGGATCAATAGGATACCATTGGGATCAATGGAGTGGTGATAGTTGACCCTCAATTATCGCAGGACTGCAGATCTCCATAGCTCCCATTAAGCCATCACTCTGTGAAGACAGGAATCTCATGAATATGCAAATTAGCCTGCCCAATGCATCATCAACAGCCCCAGAGTGCTACTGTGGTGTGTTGCCTCCTCCCTACTGACCACAGTACAAAGGGATGGGAGGCTCCTGGAATCCTTGGACACACTGCGCCAGGAAAAAAAAACCACTTCCCTTTGCCATCAGCAGTGTATACTGGCACTGGGACCCACCCACTCCACTGTCAAGGCTTGAATCTTGCCGGGAGGGCACTCGCCCACCCGATTGTGGTTGTTGTGGCCAGGAGCAGCGCCTGCCATTGTGCAGGGACAAGGCTTGAGCTGGTTCCTAGGTTTAAACCCATTTTGCTGCTGCTACCAAAAGCCGTGAAGTGGACACAACTGACTGGGGCTTCTCTGGGAATTTTAGGTGGGACCCTCAAAGTGCTTGTTTGGCCACTGAATGTGCTAACCCCATTTCCATGCGGATGGGATGTTGCAGGACCTGGTCAGTCATGGCCAGCCATTCACCTTCACTGCCCCCTGAGCAGTGGGGCCCAACCAGTGGAGACTTATGGGGTCCTGGGCTGTTGCTCACAGCAGGAGGGAGAGGAAAAGCCACAGAGCCACAACAAAAACCAGATTTCCAGCAGGAACCTGATGATGTGCTTGTGAACAGCTGTGGCATTGTGCCCCCAGCTCCTGTGTGGGAGTGGGGGCACAGTGCCTGCTTGGCCACTGACTGCACCAATGCCGTTCCCATGGTGATGGGCTCTTGCAGGATCTGGCCAGGCATGGCCAGCTGCTCGCCCTCACTTCTGCTCATGTGGTTGGGCCTGGCCAGTGGGGGGCCCAGGAGGGCCAGGTGTGACACAAGCTGTGTTTAAATATGTGCTCATGTGGGCCCAGAGACACGCGGGTTCCCCCTGCATCCCTCCCAGGGATAACTTACACACTTATGTGTGATTTATACATTCTTGAGGTAGATGTGGTGTCTGAGACCAGAACTGGCGTATGGACATCTTTTTGGGTGGGTAGATGTGGTGTCCAATATTGGACTTGGCACATGGATGTCTACCTCGAGGATGCTGAGACCAGGTCTACCCACCCAGACAAATGTCAGGACAGTGGCGTGGGTGGGTTCCGGCACCGGAGTGCATGGCCAAGTAGCAAATGAAAGAGGATTTTTTTCCTGGCGCGACATGCCCACAGGTGCCAGCAGACTCCCATCCTTTTGTGATGCTGCAAGCGAGGTGGAATCAACACACTGCTGAGGTGTGCTGGGGCTGAGGGTGGCCGCCAACACACATGTTGGAACACAACAGGGACTGGGACAGACAGGTCCCCCAGCGTTGGAATGAGTCGGGTGGGCAGGCTCATACCAGCACCAGCTCACACGGCTGAGTGGCATTTTCCGAGCGCAGCAACACTGGAGGTGCCAGGAGCCTCCCACCCTTTGCAGTGCAGCGAGCAGGGCAGGGACTACACACCTCTGGAGCATGACGGGATGAGTGGGGAGGTGTGGTGGATGGGGCTAATCTGCATATTCATGACTGTCAGTGCATGCACAGTCACGAATGCACCGGGGGGCTGTCTTTGCGGAGGAAAACCCCCATGAAGATGTGAAACCACGATAATAGAACCACGGAGTAATGAGGGTTTACTGTATTTTCTACTTAGTCTGACTCTCTGTCACTCTCTTTCTCTCCCCTCCCTATTTTTTTCTATTTCTTTCTATCTCTTTCTCCTTACCTCACATTTACTATTAATTGAAGTCCATACTATTGACTTTGGTGTATGGTCATTTCCACCTTAATTTGAGCAAAGGCATCTCTCCAGCAATTGTAATAAGCAAATCTTAGCACTCTGCTTTGTATTTCAGCAGCTAGGGGAATTTTGTCACTGCTAGAGTAGGATTTATATGAGGCCTAAGTCTTTCCATTCATTTCTCAGCAACTATTTCAAAGAGATAGTGGAGAAGCACAAAAGTACTCTCTTCTTGCCTATTATTTGGTAAAGAAGGAGTCATCTTTAAGACAGGAGCATTTTAAGTATTATATACTAATGCTCTGTAGTNTGTATTTTCTACTTAGTCTGACTCTCTGTCACTCTCTTTCTCTCCCCTCCCTATTTTTTTCTATTTCTTTCTATCTCTTTCTCCTTACCTCACATTTACTATTAATTGAAGTCCATACTATTGACTTTGGTGTATGGTCATTTCCACCTTAATTTGAGCAAAGGCATCTCTCCAGCAATTGTAATAAGCAAATCTTAGCACTCTGCTTTGTATTTCAGCAGCTAGGGGAATTTTGTCACTGCTAGAGTAGGATTTATATGAGGCCTAAGTCTTTCCATTCATTTCTCAGCAACTATTTCAAAGAGATAGTGGAGAAGTACAAAAGTACTCTCTTCTTGCCTATTATTTGGTAAAGAAGGAGTCATCTTTAAGACAGGAGCATTTTAAGTATTATATACTAATGCTCTGTAGTTACTGAAAAGAATTTGAATATAAGATTTTTAATGTATTGAAAAGAGAGGAAACAAGAACTCCATGTGTGTTTTCAAAATTAAGCAACACTTCACATTTAATATCTATGTAAAAATCTTTTATTTTTAGTATCTATATACCATGGTATTAGAAAAAGGAGTGAAAACACAAAATTAATAGAGATAATTAACCCTTGCCACTCTGATTATAGTTGGCTCTAAAGGGAATGGTAATTTGGAGTCTTTCCTAGTTTAGTAGTGCTTAATTTGGAGATTACTACTACATTCTCATTAAAGTTTTGCTATAAAATTAGTAATACATACTCAGCTGTGAAGAAACCTTATTGTAGGAATTCCTAAGATATACACTGTTCTGCATCTGCCGTCATATATATCTTTTCCTCTGTTAATAATTTATAGCTGCTTAGGAGAAAGAATAAGTATTTTCTTGTCTCTTTCCTTTTTATCTTTCATTCAACTTTCACTTTTTATTTATTCTAATCTTGTTCAATACTTATTTAAAAATCCATTGACTGACTAGTGAGGGGGGATTAACTTTCTAGTGTTTCTCTTTGTGAAACATAGAGTTACTCAGCAGGCTGAAATCAAATAGTCATAGAATAGCTATTTCCCACCCTACTGTACTAGTAAATCTACATCATGAGAAAGTAATTAGCTTTCAACATGAAGCATGAGCCCTGCTGACAGCATGGCTTTGTGATATTTGTGATTTTTTGTGTTTGCTTATTTCTTCTTCCTGTAATTAAATTAATGGTGATGGACATTTCTATAAATACTAAATAGTAAAACTTTTTCTACTATAGATGAACAACAATGCTGGACCACTAACTCAGAGAAAAAACATCATTTTTTTCTACTTACTGCTGAAGTATTTACAAGACCAAAAATGACTACAATGAGTAGCAGTTCAAAACTTTCTAAAAGGTCTTGCTTCATTCCTGAAGTTGCTTATGTGCTTGCTTTCTTCATCCCTTGATAATATTGTGTCCAGATGCCTGTGAGTTTCTCTTTGTTAAGCTCATTTGGAGCTGCCTCTAAGACCAAAGTCATACTAAGAAATGAAAGGGTATACAGCACGTCTTCTGATTTTATCTCCTCAGGGTTGTCCTCTTTAGTCAATGTAGGTTGAGGAAAGCTTCATTTCATTCAGGGTGTGTACCTCAGTAAAGTTTTGTTCCAAACCATCATACTTGCTCCTAGTCTAGGAAAGGTGTCTTCCAATTGTCTGAACTAACTCCTGTTGCTTATGCTGTTATATATCTGCACTGTATAGGCGCATATGTGAAATGAATGCTTCCAAATCATTTGTTCTTCGCAATCCTCTTTCTCTGTGAATTTTAATGAAATAAAGCAAATGAGTGGTGAGATTCTGGCATTAGGAGTAGCTTCCAGGCTGAATTTCCCAGTCAGATCAAAACAGAATAAAGGTGAGCTTTTCATCCCTTCCTGAGCTATTTCTGTTATCTTCAAAAATTTAAATTGATACATTTAATCCATATTTCATTCAGAATCAGTTTTCTTTTCAAATACTTGGAGTACTATTTTCCCCCCTTGGAATGGTTTGGATTTTCTTTTGAATAGCCCCTCATCTCTGACTTTGTATCTTGCATGGGAAATCTTTTGATCTATTTTCAAAGGCATTTTGGGACAATAACACCTCTCAAAGAGAAGCACGAGATTTTAAGGAGCTCATTCAGTATTCTATAATTGTACATATGCTTATAAGGTACATATATCATATGTATCATATGTTAAACTTAATATGAGGCGACAGTGTGCCCAGGTGGCTAAGAGGCCCAATGGCATCCTCGCCTGCATCAGGAACAATGTGGTCAGTCGGACTAGGGAAGATA
>WEKX01009946.1:0-17808 GCA_013390025.1 Pitta sordida | reverse complement strand
TGATCTCTCATTGGAATGGTATGCCCAGGGAGGTGGTGGAGTTGCCATCCCTGGAGGTGTTTAAGAAAAGACTGGATGAGGAACTCATTAACATGGTCTAGATAATGGGATGATGGAAGAGGGAATTAGGTTATATAATAATGAAAATACAAAAAAACCCCAGATGATCACAGGACCCTGAGATTGGCTCAGATGGATAAAACACGGTGTTCATGGCACGAAGGTTGTGTGATCAATCCCTATATGGGCATTCATTTAGGAGTTGGACTCAATGATCTTTGTGCATCCCTTCCAACTCAGAATATTTTGTGGTTCTGTGAAATGCATTTTTATGTAAGATATATATACCAAATATGTAAATTTACATGCATTTGTGTATACCAGTACACATACGTACATGTCCATGAAAAAAAAATATATTAAGTTATAGTGTTTGTAGTTTAGACATATTTAAAAATAAAACTGAATTAATTTTTAATATATTTTTGTATGCTCCTAGAGAAGTAAGCAAGCATGCGTGTATGCATGGATACTTACAAAAGTAAATCCTGTCCTCAAAATACTGTGTGTTATCTGAAATCCAGTACCATCTATTAATCTATTTTCTTCATCCTCTTGCGATTGAGATAACTATTTCTGACAGTTATCTGCAATTATTTTTTCTTTTATTTCATAGAAAAGTACAGGTTGTTAGGCTGTTGAAATCCACTTCAACCCTTCAGGTAAGATGGCTGATGAAATCTGAAGAGCAATTTGAGCAGTTAACTACACAGCTCAAAAATATTATTTGAGTAACTTCACATCCATTGAAGAAATTATTAAAAGAAAATATGGTGACACAGGCTATAAATTCGTGAACCAAAAGGGTATGTCATGGACTGTTGGTATTTGAAATAAGATATGTACTGGAATCAATTCTAATAACAACAGAAGTCTTCATTCTTTACACATAAGTGAACACAAAAAGGTTACGTATGGCTTAGAGAAACACTTCAAACATAGTCAGCTGCAAATTCTTCTAATTTATCTTCTTAATCCAGATTCCTTTGTCAAATTACAGATTATAGTACTTCTAGCTAACATAATAACGATAATAGTAATGGTCCATAGTACTGTTCAATGCAAGAATATACCTGCTACACCCTAAAAAATTAAAATTAAAACTAAAAAATTAAACTTAAAAAAAAGAACAAGGAAAAGACTGAATATTTTTATGTGTGAATTCTGGGTAGTCTGCAAAGTACCAAACGCAAAACATATAATGGCTAGACATTGTTATTTGGAAAATACACTGATGCAAAAGCAGTCAGAGAAGCAGCCTTTCAGTGATGTGTGTATGATGATGACCCTTGAGAAGATGATAAGAAAAATGTTATAAAGGTCAACATAGCTGAGTGCAACAGACAAACCTCTGTCCTGATTTTGACTGGGATAGAGTTTATTTTTCTTCTTAGTAGCTGGTAGAGTGCTGTGTTTTGTGGATTTAGTATTAGAATGGTGTTGATAACATGCNCCAGTTCCTAGTAAATGTAAACAAACCCCATGCCAAGTGTTCTGGAAAGACATGAAGGTATTTACTGCTGTAACTAGAATACATTTTTGACATTCAGTGTTGAAATCCCTTTTTTCTTAATTGCAAAGAAGTCCTAACTAATACTTACCAGCTGATGTCTTCTGTAGTTCTGCTTTCAAATGTTCAATTTCCTCCTTCAACTTTTCCTCAGTTGCTTCCGTTGACTCTTTCTTTTTACCACTTCCTTTTCCACTCAAGGCCTATCAAAACCCACAGTTGTTACAAGTAATTTTATTTTAATTAGTCTGACATTAATGCAAAACACCTAAAGAATGTCAACTGTGATCTTGCGAAGCAACAGGTTTTATCCAATGTCAATATAATACAGGCAGATTCTCAGTCATTCTAGAAAATGCCCAAGGAGGTGGTGGAGTCACCGTCCCTAGAGGTCTTTAAGAAAAGGTTGCATGATGTATTTGGTGGCATGACCTAGATATTAGGGTAGTGTGTTATAAGTAGGATGGTGTGCTGGTAGCAGGATGGCAACAGGTTAGGTAACAGGTTTGGCTAGGTTAGGTAATAGGTGATGCGTTGGACTTGATGATCTCTGTGGTCTTTTCCAACCTTACTGATTTTGTGATTCTGTGATTCTGTGATACATATGAGAAAGTGCTTTTAAATTCTATTTAAGATCCATAGTGATAAGTACATATGAGAAAGTGTTTTTAAATTTTATTTAAGATCCATATTTTTTGTATGCAAGCACCTACAATTCAAAATTAATCTTTCTTTCCATCTTTGAATATATTTTCCTTCTGCTGTACCTTTTCTTCTGAACTATCTATTAGTACTTTGATTGTGCTTTTTGCATTCCTGGTTGTACCCTAGAGAAACTACATTGACTGCAAACAATTTCTTCTAATTTATGTAAGGTTGAGGAAGACGAAATTCAAAACATTTGTTTTCCATGGTAACAGAATGAGGAAAATTATGCTGCAGCCTTTTGACATAGCTAATTCTATTACAGCTTCAGGAAATTAATGCTGTAAAAAAAACCCTCTCTTTTTTAATGTCTGATTTAACTTTCCCAGCCGCATTAACCTTTGTATTACTCTTAGTGGTTCAATTATTCATAAATTCTTTTTTGCTAAAATGTTTGATATTAGGCATATTTTATATCTTCCACAACTTAAAATTTCTTATTACAGTAACCCCTCGAATTTCGCAGGGCATAGCGACTAGGTGAAGCCCACGACCCCTGTAATCCACAAAGATAGGTGATTCATGATTATGCAAATAAGCCATGCCCATCTCCTCACACCCTCAGCTCAGGGGACCTCAGGGACGCAACAATGGGCAGCTGCTAATGCCCCTGCACCCTCCTGGTGTAGTGCAGCACAGTGGCAGGGCAAGGGAGCGTGGGGAGAGTGGGAACTGGGAGCAACATGGGCATGGTGGTGCCAGTCTGTTTGCAAGCGAGTCTGACTACATTTGCAGGCTCCCAGGGACCCAGCCGGCTGGCCTGAGAGCTACCCATTTGACAAGCAGCCACCACTCCCCTGCAGCCCTGGTGCCAGCTTGACACAGTGTGTATAAATCTTTCCTAAAATTTTATGAATCTTTACCACACTCTTATATGCCAGTTTATGAGAAAGTGGCACGTGGTGGCATTAATGCCTCATCCTGCAGAGCGTGCCTGTCCTGCCCTGTGGGACAAGGTGGCCCCACCCCTGGAGCAACAGAGGGTCTCTGCACATGCCCAGAATGGAAAACACTGTGAAGGAGGGAAGACTATGGTATCTTCATGGAAACAACCCTCCACGATGTACTGAAGCCATGACAGATAAACCTCAAAGTAACAAGGTACTACTGTAATTTACTTTGTCAAATTCTTGACCCTAGTAGAAAAGATAATTTTCATTAGTGCAACTGTGGTTATATCACTCAAGTTTGATATGCAGAATCACATTTTGTCTACTTATTTGCCAGAATTCTGTAACTGGATGACTTATTTGAAGTTCTGTAGACTAGTAATATCTATGTCTCATGATGGAAAAGAGTTTTCTCTTGTGGTTTAAGTGTTCAGAAATACTTTTAATATGTACCTGTTTTGAATTTTCTCCATTTTCCTGAAGTGAATTCAGAGAGGGAAAGCAACCAGTTTTTCATTGAATGTTTTTTGGTTTTGGATGCCAGGCAGCCCTGGTGCTGCAGGGGAGCGAGGCATCAGCTCCCCTTGTCCTCTGCCTGGGATGCTGCTGCTGCAGAGGGACCTGGGCTGCTGGGGGCGAACAAGTGCTGCTGCTGTTTAAGGTGAGTGGACACTGGCCACCACCCAGCTGGCGATGGCAGCGATGGGCACTGTGGAGAGTCCTGGATGACTAGACCACCCAGCCATGTGGGTGCATGCCATGGTGGCCACAATGAGCAGGCCTTCATCTCTTCCAGAGCAAGCGGAAATGAGGAAAGGGGCTTAGCATATGAGACCTGCTTTCCATTTGCCCCGGAGAAAATGGAAGTTGGAAGGGCAAAGAGGGTTTTAATACTCCTGGTGAGGCAGATATCTGGCTCTTCTTTGGACATTGCTTTCTGAAGGCAAGGAGCAGTGAGTTGTGGTCTATATTGGGACCACATGGGTTCTTCGTCTGTGGACTAAGTCAGCGTCTTCCTGTCTCTCAGAAATTTCTTCCCTCCATGGCTGCCTTTTTCTGCTGAGGCTTTTTCTGTTTCATTGATTCAGTGCCTCCTGCAAAGCTGCCAGTTAACGGTGCTGGCTCCAGCCGTTCATGGAACTCTCTACCTGCTTGTTCTGGTTGGGGCCTACCCCTGCATCTCTTGCTGTTCCTGCATTCCTCTTNCTCTGGGGTGTGCATTCGGTCTCTGTATGGGTGTTAGCTGGTGAATTGGACTAGATGATCCTTGTGAGTCCCTTCCAACTCATAGTATTCTGTAATTCTGTGTGATTCTGTGTGACCTGCATTCCAGCTGCATTCCTGCCTTGCCAACAAGACTACCACTGATCCTGTCCCTGCACTACAGTCAACTCTGGACTCTGCCGCTGCTACTGAATCTTTTAGTTATCAGTTTTATTCTTTTGGGGTTTTGCATGTGGGTGGCTCGTGTGTGTGGTTTTTTGCTTCACGTTCTGGTTTGCTTTCCTTCCATCTCCTGTTGTTGGTATTCATTTAACATACATATCATATACGTACATTTTCATTTATATTTTTAATAAATCTTGTTACACCTCTAACGATTCTCTCATCTATTGTTGATGAGTAGCTCCTCCCAATGTGTCAACCCAAGACAATTTTCATTCTAGTGCTGTTCTTTGGTTTTGTTGAACATACAGTACCTTAGCTATTCCATGATCAGTGAGTGATGTAGAAGCCTAGAAGATAAGGGGCTAATGTGCATGTCTCAAACACCAGTAGCCAGATAACTGTGGAGTGTACCAAGGATTGTTGGTAATAACAACCAAGGATTGTTGGTAATAACACACTGTGAGAAAGAACATGATAATGCTGGAGAAGGGGCCCTCTGGAGGTAAGTCAGCACTTTTCTGAGACAAATGTCTTTGTTCTGCCTCATGGAAATAAACACAACACACTACAGAACAAGCACCGGAATGAGTCAAGGAAGAGGCATGGCCTGTTGTCGTGGTCTGACCCTGCCTGGATGCCAGTGATTCAATACAACCTCTCCTGGAGGAGAAAAACTGGAAAAAAACCTGGAAAATAAAACTGGTCACAGGTAAAAAGCAAGGCAAACTACAAGTGAAGAATATAAAGTATTTATTTACTAACTAACAAGATCAGAACTGCAAAGGAAACATCATTTAAAAGGCAACCTTTTCCCCCCACCCCACCTTCTCTTACAACAGATCTCATATTCCCTTTTTTCACCAGGAGATAAAGGGGGAATATAGGGTAGGGGTAAACCAGGCAAGCTGGTGTTTCTGACCAGATCCAGGGTAGGAACCATCTCTCTGCCCTTCCATAATGCTCTCTCTCTCTCACGAGAGGAAAAGTCTTTCATGACCCTTTCCCATATGAGATCTTGACCCGGGGACGACAATTCTTCCAAAATTCTCTGTTGTCCAAGTGTCACAGCCAGGATGCAACTTTTAAGTACTGGCTTTTTTTACTGCGTCATAATGAGCCCATCCCAAAGAATATAGTTCAGATCCTACCACAATGCACAAAACGTCTGTCCAAAGGATCTCTGCCGAGCTCTCAGCTGGCTCCAAGCTTGTGTTTCTGGTCTCCAAAAAACATGTGCAGCTTTTTTTCCCCAGCTTGATCTCTCCATCTTCAGTTGTGGCTTAGATGGATTCTACATCACTGGTTCCTCTTTCTCTCTCCATAGGTTTGCACCATGTTCCGTCCATTCCACGAGCAGGAGCAGGATGCCTGGAAGAACATTCCTACCCCTTCTCTAGTAGGCCTGGGTGGGCCTTCAGGCTTCCAGCCTCTCCACACAGGCTCTGTTCCAGCATACTGCATCTTGCTACTAAGTTTTTTTTCTTCTCTCCCAAATATGTTTATTCAGAGAGATGTCTCTATCTCCTTCTGCTTGTGACCTTGGCAGCAATGGGGCCCAGGCAGAAACTACTAACCCCCTCACTGCCAGAAGGAAAGAAAACAAACCATGACAGACTTTTTTACTTGACGTTGTTTTAATATTGTATCAGAATTCTAGCTCACTGTATAACAATTTGTGGGCTTAGGAGGAAATCCCCAAGACAGAAGAAGATGGTTTCTTAAATAAAAAACAGTAATTTTTTTCAAAGAGATATTATAACCAAACAAAAGCACAACCTACAAAATAGAGCCTGTCTTTGTGTAAATGTTTAGAAAATATATTTTTAATAATAATAATGAAAGCAAACATTTTTAATTTAAAAAATTCTTTCTCTAAAAACATTTATAGCCCTATAGGGAAAATATTTTATTGTTTATTTGACATTTATGTTTATAAAATTAGTATTTAAATGCTTGATTGCTAGTTCACATCTCACATTTCTAAATACTGATATTTGAAAAAAAGTAGTTCCATCTATGTTTCATATCTTACATTGTTTACAGTCATTAGGCATGGTTAGGAATAGACTCACTGTCTTCCAGAAATATGAGTTTTGAATATAAGGCATGAAAAATTTCTGGTTTTTGTTTATAAAATGTTTTTTTCTATTATAAATATTTTTTCAGTCTGCTTTATAGCACTGATTTACTCAAATGTGTCCACAAAATTCACTAGCTAAAAGAGCAACCTTGGTTATGAATACCTCTTGTGATAGTGCACTCAACATATCAAAGCTAAAGATATATTTTCTGCCTATGAACAAGTAACCTTTTAATAAAACCAAGTAACTACTGAATTTTCTGCCCTATATGTCTTGAGACTTCATTTGAATCTTACAAATTACTCTGACTCTGACCTTTTCATGCAAGATAAGTTGAATATGGTGACATTATCAAAATCGGTATTTTATTATTTTTATATTCATAATTTCTTAACACTGTATAAAATATTATGTAATCCTTTTTCCAACTGAAATAAAATTTTGTTTTATTTGACTCTTCAAACAATTATTAAGACTCTGCAAAGTGTGTCAGTGAAGAAAACAGTTTTAAGTTTTTTTCAACTCTCATGTATTTCTATTTCACAAATATAAACCTGGTTCCTAAGAAACAGAAGTTACTGCAGATTTTTAAATCTGAATTTCATGTACTGAGGATCATAACTACTAAAACTATGCAAATCTCATTGATTTTAACATTTCTCACATAAATATTATATAAGAAGTGCATTTTTAAAAATTAAATATAAGTTGAATCTATGCAATTACCTGGAAAATAATATTTTTAGATGCATTCATTGCCTGGGAAAAAAAAAAATCCATATACACGAATTCCTAGAATGTTGCAAATTAATTGGGGCATTAGTAAGCCTGAAAAAAATTGGAACAGAAATATTAAGATGCAAGTATATATCACAGCTATTTTCAAGAGATTTTCAAAACAATATAAGAAATATATTAATTTGTTTTTTGTTTACAGAAGGTTATGATGTATTTTATTTACTCATCTTTGAATATAGAAGCACAGTTAAGTTCACAGGTTCATAGGTAATTCCAAGTTTGAAGGAACCCTCAGGATCATATAGTCCAACTCCCCACCAACTAGACCATGTCACTGAGCTCCTCATCGAGTCTTCCCTTAAAAGCCTCCAGAGATGGCGACTCCACCACCTCCCTGGGCAGAACGTTCCAATGACAGATACACTCTTTCTGTGAAAAATCTCTTCATAACATTCAGTCTAAACCACTCCCGGCATACCGTAAGGCCATGTCTTCTTGTTCTAGTGCTGGCAGCCTGAGAGAAGAGATGCACACCCACCTGGCTGCAACCTCCCCTCAGGTAGTTGTAAACAGCAATTAAGTTGCCTCTGAGCCTCCTCTTCTCCAGGCTGAACAACCCCAGTCCCCGTAGGTGCTCCCCATAGGGCTTGTCCTCCAGTCCTTTCACCATCCTTGTCGCCCTTCTCTGGACCCTCTCAAGCAGCTCAATATCCTTAAACTGGGGAGACCAGAACTGCACACAGTACTCAAGGTGTGGTCTGACCAGCACCAAGTACAGGGGAAGGATAACTTCCCTAGTCGAACTGACCACACTGTTCCTGATACAGGCCAGGATGCCATTGGCCTTCTTAGTCACCTGGGTGCACTGCTGGCTCATATTGAGTCTTCTGTCAATCATTACTTCTAAATGCCTCTCCATCTCACCACTCTCAAGCCACTCATTCCCCAGTGGATAACAATTCATGGGGTTGTAATGTCCAAAGTAAAGAACGCAGCATTAAGTCTTGTTAAATCTCATACTGTTGGAATCTGCCCATTTCTCCAGCCTGTCAAGGTCCCTCTGAAGGGCCCTCCTACCCTCTGGCAGCTCAACATTTGCCCCCAGCTTGGTATCATCTGCAAACTTGCTGATGATGGACTCAATTCCATCATCCATATCATCAATAACCATGTTGAACAGTGATGGGGCTAGCATTGACCCATATGGGACTCCACTAGTGACTGGCTTCCAGCTGGATGTGGCACCATTCACCAACACTCTGTGAGTTCATCCATCCAACCAATTCCTAACCCAACATAAAATGCTTCTATCCAGTCCATGCTCTATGAGTTTCTCCTGAAGCTTATTGTGGCAAACCATGTCAAAGGCTTTTCTGGTACAAGTGTGTGTCCAAGTACACAACATCCACGGCCTTTTTATCGTCAACCTGGTGAGTCACCAGATTATAAAAGGAGATTAGGTTGGTCAGGCAAGACCCGCCTCTCCAAACTCCATGCTGACTAGTTCTAATGTCATGGTCGTTTTGCAGTTGCTGCATAATAGCACACAAGATTACCTGTTCCATGACTTTGCCTGGGACTGAGGTCAGGCTGACAGGTCTGTAATTGTTTAGATGGTCTTTCCTACACTTCTTGTGGATGGGTGTCACATTAGTCAATTTCCAGTCTTGTGGTACATCACCAGTAAGCCAGGACTGTTGATAAATTATGGAGAGTAGTTTGGCAAGTTCATCTGCTTGATTTTTCATCACCCTCAGATGGATCTTATCTGGTCCCATGGACTTATGAGGATCCAAGCCACTCAGCATGTCTCTGACTACCTCCTCTTGGATTACCAGGGGGGTATATTGCACCCCAGATCCTTCCGTCAGCCCACTAGTCCAGTTGTCCTCAAGTCAGTCTGTCCTATTGTTAAAAACAGAGGCAAAGTGTGCATTGAGTATTTCTGCTTTCTCCTCGTCTTTGGTTACTATATTACCCTCTGTATACAATAAGGAGTGGAGGTTGTTGCAGTCTCTCTTTCTACATTTGATCTGCTGATAGAAACATTTCTTATTGTCCTTAACAGAATCAGCTATGTTGAGTTCCATCTGGGCCTTTGCCTCTCTAGTTTTTCTCCTGCATGTCATGATGGCTTCCTTGAACTNGAGCAATAGGCCTACCTCTTCCTCCTGATCTGGCGGTCTGTATCATACTCTGAGCAGAATTTCAGCTTTATTGGGAATCCTTCTTTCCTTGACCCGTCGGCTCTCTACTTGATCATCCCTGATGTCAAGTTCTATGGTATCTAGGGCTGCTTTAATATACAGGGCCACCACCTCAACCCTACGTGCTCTCCTATCTCTTCTAAAGAGTGTGAAGCCTTCCAATGTAGCACTCAAATCATGTGCATTGTCCCACCATGTTTCCATGATGGCAGCTATATCATATCACTCCTGATGCACCATAACCTCCAGTTCTTCCTGTTTGTTGCCCAGGCTGCGTGCATTGGTGTACATGCCCTTCAACTGTGCTGTTGAATGCGGTTTTTGCTCATTCTTGCTAATTATAGTGCCCTCTTGAGTGGCTGCCATATCCCCTTCCCCCTTTGAACTTAGTTTATAGCCTTGCCAAGGAGTCTTGCCAACCCTCGGGTTAAAACCCTTTTACCCCTATTCGATAGATTCAGCCCTCCAGGACCTGTCAACCTGTTTGGTGAAGGACACCCCATGGTCATAGAACCCAATGTTTTTCTGGTATCACCAGTCCTTAAGCCATTTATTAGGAGCAAGAATCCTCCTGCTCCTTTCAGGGTCCGATCCTGCCATTACAAAGACAGAGCAAAAGACTACCTGTGTTCTTTTGCCACTGATCAAGTTACCAAGTTCTTTAAACCCCTCCCTGATCTCCCTGGTTCCCCTCTCATTGATCTTGTCACTATCAGCCTGGATGACCAACAGGGGGCAATAGTCTGAAGGTTGAATTAGTTTTGGCAACCTCTCAGCAACGTCCCGTTGCCCGTTCCCAGGGAAGCAGCAGACCTCCCTGTGGGATGAGTCCAGTCGACAGGTAGGCCCTTCTGTTCGCCTCAGAAAGGAGTCCCCAACAACCACCACCCTTCTTTTCCTTCTGTGACTAGAGGTTCTGATTTGCTTAGTGGAAGAGGTAGTTCCTGTAGATTTACTAGGTGGAGCACCTCCTTCCGTGTCATCCTCTTGATTCCCAAAATCCAGAACCCCAAACCTGTTCTGTAGGGGTAACTCATAGGGTGGCATCTGGAAGGGAGGTGGTGGACAGGAGAGGGATGTCTTACCCCCACGGAAGAAGACCTGTTCCCACTCCCCCTCTTCCTTGAGGTTTCTTTCTCCTACCTCATACTGAGGAATGTGAGGTGCATGTGGATGCTCGGGCTCCCAAGAGGCCCCAGAGGTTGGGAGCACATTGTCCCCGAGTTCTACTTCCCTTGCGTTACCTTGATCATTTCTCAGCCTTTCCACCTCTTCCTTTATCTCTGTTATCATGGAGAGCAGGTCATTTACCAGCTCACACTGGACATAGGCGTTTTGCAGGCTGTCCTCCTGGTCAACAATCAGTATCACAGTATCACAGTATCACAGGCTGGGTATAGGATATATCCTATATATATCCTTATCCTTATATATCCTATATATCCTTATCCTTTCCAGATAAGCCCTACAAGTTCAAACCAGCGTCCGGCTCAGCCCCAGCGCTGGCCTGAGCCTCCAGTAATGGCCCCCTGGTGTGACGCGTCTCAGGACGCAAATATGTGCCCACAAGGCTGCTCCATGTCCCCGGGCCAAGAGCCCTACAAGTTCAAACCGGCGTCTGGCATCCAGCACGGCCCCAGCACTTGCCCAAGCCTCCAGTGATGGCCCCCTGGTGTGGCGAGTCTCAGGACTCAAAGGTGTGCCCACGAGGCTGCTCCATGTCCCTGGGCCAAGAGCCCTACAAGTTCAAACCGGCGTCCAGCGTCTGGATCGGCCCCGGCGCTGGCCCGTGCCTCTGGTGATGGCCCCCGGGCGCAGTGAGTCTCGGGACACAAATGTGCGCCCACGAGGCTTCACTGTGCCCCCGGACCAAGAGCCCTGCAAGTTCAAACCGGTGTCCGGCGTGACCCAGGCACTGGCCTGAGCCTCCAGTACAACCAACCCTGAGATTAGCTCAGATGGTTAAAGCATGGTGCTCATAACACCAAGGTTATGAGTTCAATTTCTGTATGGGCATTCACTTAGCAGCTGGACTCAATGATCCTTGTGGATCCCTTCCAACTCATAATACTCTGTGATTCTGTGAACCACAGGATCAACAAGGTTGGAAAAGACATTTGAGATTATCATGTCCAACATATTGTCAATTACCTTACCTTTTATCTTACCTATTGCCAACCTATTACCTAACACCATCATATCCTCTATTCTCTCCTTAAAAACTTCCAGGGATGGTGACTCCACCACCTCCCTGGTCAGCCCATTCCAACAGCTACTCACTCTTTCAGTGACAAATTATTTCCTAACATCCAACCTAAACTTCCCCTGGCACAGTTTGAGACTATGTCCTCTTGTTCTGTCACTGGTAGTCTGTGAGAAGAGACCACCCTCTTCCTGGCTACAGCCTTCTTTCAGGCAGTTGTAGAGAGTTAATAAGGTCTGCCCTGAGCCTCCTCTTCTCCAGGCTAAATAACCCCAGCTCCCTCAGCTGCTCTTCGTAGGACTTGTGTTCCAGTCCCTTCACCAGCGTTGTTGCCCTTCTCTGAACACGTTCGAGCAACTCAACATCTTTCTTAAATTGAGGGGCCCAGAACTGGACACAGAACTCAAGGTGCAGCCTAACTAGTGGTGAGTACAACAGAAGAATAACTCCCCTAGTCCTGCTGGCCACACTATTCCTGATATGAGCCAAGATGCCATTGGCCTTCTGGGCCACCTGGGCATGCTGCTGGCTCATGTTCAGTTTTCTGTCAACCAGTACTCCCAGGTCCCTTTCTTCCTGGCTGCTCTCCAGCCACTTTGTCCCCAGGCTATAGCGTTGCATGGGGTGGTTGTGGCCAAGGTGAAGAACCCGACACTTAGACTTGTTGAATCTCATCCTCTTAGAATCTACCCATCTATGCAGCCTGTCAAGGTCCCTCTGCAGAGCCCTCCTAGCTATGTTCATACTCTCTCTAATTTGAATGAAGGTCACAACGTAATAATTCTTTTATTTCAGAGAAACAGGGTGAAAAAGAATTCTCTTAACTGAATTATAAGTTAAAATACTTTTATTGTCATTTTACTGTCTTCTGTGGTCCAATCCCACTCTGTTCTCCTCTTTGCCTTATATGCAGAATTAAGTACCATGAAATTAAAGGGATTGATTGATTTTATTTTTTAATATCAAGATTAGACAGTCTATGTATCATAATCTAGTTTCATTTAAAATAATTTAGAATATTTCAGTGAATATTTCAGAGAATAATTTAGAATATTTCAGTGAGAACAGAACATAAACAATAGTGAAATCATGATGTTGATCTCAGATTTATATCTACTCTTTCACTCTTGCTATTTTTATTCAATTTTTAGTTTAATTTGAATTGCACAGAATATTCTTCATAGATAATACAAATATATTTTTGCTAAATTTAAGTCTGTTTATTCATCTCTTACTGAGTCATTTATTTGTTCTAGAAAATTGCAAAACTATGTTGCCATGTATTATTTCTAACATTCGTATTTCTCACATTTCTCTTTCTACAGTATAAAAGTACAGCTGTTCCTTTTCTTTTGGGAGTTACATGATCTGAAAAGAGAACTTTTAAGATAAAAATCGTATTTAATGCAAACATAACAAGCTTTGGCCTTTGTTATGAGGTGATAATGAATATGATGACTAGAACTGGACTCAGTTAAACATTTACACATTGAATATAAATTTTAATACCATATACTTACACCTTCTTTTTGCTTAAAATCTCTCTCATTTTGGAAAGCTACACTGCCATGCACACATATTGAGACTGTGCATAGAGGAAATAAAAATCTCAAAGATTCTGTTTTCGGGGAATCATGGAATCATTAAGATTAAAAAAGATCTCTAAGATCATAAGTCCAACCATCAACCTAGCACCACCACCATGTTCACCCTCTAGCACCCTCAAGTGCCGTATCCACGTATTTTTTGTACGCTTCCAGGGATAGTGACTCTACCACTTCCCTGGAAAGTCTGGTCCATGCTTTACAACCGTTTCAATGAAAAAAACCTTTCTTAATATGTAATCTGAGCCTCCTCTGGTGCAGCTTGAGGCTATTTTCTCTCATCCTATCACTTTTTAACTGGGAGAAGAGACTGACAACCACATCATTATAATATGCTTTCAAGTAGAGAATGGTAAGGTCTCCCTGCAGCCCACTTTTCCCTGGCTAAAAAATCCCTTCTCCCTTGGCTTCTCTTCATAAGACTTATATTTCAGATCTTCACCAGGTTTGTTGCCCTTTTCTGCATATACTGCAGCACCTCAATGTATCTCTTGTAGTGGAAGACCCAAAGCTGAACTCAGGATTTGAGGTGAAACCTCATCAGTCCTGAGCACAGGAGTGGATGATAACTGCCTTCATTCTGGTGGCCACACTATTTCTGATACAAGCCAGGATGCCATTGGTCTTCCTGGCCACCTGGGCACACTGGTGGTTCATGTCAACCAGCCTCCCCAGGTCCTTTTCCATGGCAGCTTTCCAGTGACTCTGACTTCAACCTGTAGTGATGCCTGGGGTTGTTGCAACCCTGATGTGGGACTTGGCATTTTGCCTTATTGAACTGGATACAGTTGTCCAGTCTTGAAAACACTGAATGGTTTGGGTTTTGGGTGGATCAGATTTCTTCTTTTTGGTGTTGTGGAACTGCATTAATTTCAGAGACTATTAATAGCTATAATCTGCCTAATATATTCCCATCCATAATTTCCCCATTAAGTTTGTTGTAGGAAACTTCTATTCTAAGGGTGACTCACCAAATTTACCTGTTATTATACTTATTCCAAAATAAGTACTTATTTCAGGGAATATGAGGGATTAAATGCTCTTAAAAACATATTTTGATGAAATGGTGTAGAATTAAGCAGTTTTTCATGCCACCATCCCCCAAATCCCAATGTGTTCAAATATTTGTCTTATAGAATTCTATTTGTAACAAAGACAAGGTTGTAATATAAGTTTGTCTTTATAAGCTGTCTGATTCTGGATCAAGAGTTATGATTATGAAAATACTCTAGCACAAATCCGTATGGTTAGCTGAGACCAAAAGTTCAAGAGAAGGAGATTTTAGACTTCTTGTCCTTTAAGAAATATGTTGCGGAGAGAGTGATAGTCTTTACTGTAGCATAACTTGGTGGAATACATTGTGAAAACACACATTTCAAGGTCTTTGATCATACATTTTTTCTGGGTTGATGCCACATTTATGATGTATTTGACAACTATCCTCTCATGCAGCAGTTATTTTCCATTGCTGAACAATCCTCAACCTCAGACTCCTACAAGCAGCTTCTTGTCGTACTACAAGACTATGTCACTGAGGGTTAATCACGGCACATGTAAGGAGCCAGGGGGACAGAAGGAGCAGTGATGGGCAGGTGGGGCATCCAAATCCGTGACTCCTCAGATTGTCAAAGGCTGAGAAGTTCTCTGCCCTGATATGAAACCCACTGAGGGGTCCAACCAGCTGTCTCCAGAAAACCTTGCAGACAGAAGAGGGAAAGTGAATAAAAGTAGCTGACTGTAAGTGAAAAAAGGTGTCAGTAGACTTTAATTAACTGTCTCTGAACTCAGGCTGGCTTTGCAGAAGCAGTTTCAGAATATAAGTCCATTTCCTGTCTGTTTATGGAATGTTTGATGCATTTCTGATAATTTTTTCAGTCGATTACAGAACTAGGTTTTCTATTGGATTAGGACTAAGTAGACCTTCCCTGGGAATAAAAAAATGCAATGAGGGAAACTAAGCTCTTCTCATAACATCTCTTAGCTTGGAAACTTTTATACTCCGGGACAAATCTAATAATAAATCACTTACAATGATTTATGTTGTTATATTGTTAACTCAAGCGATATTCTTACCCTATAGACTCAGGTTAAGTGTCAAAAGAAAATGTGATGCTATCAAGTACAGCACATTCTCTCCCCTATAGACTCAGGTTAAGTGTCAAAAGAAAATGTGATGCTATCAAGTACAGCACATTCTCTCTAGCTGCTTCATGAATAATACTTCTTTTGTTGTCCATCAATAATTTTTTGGGTTTTTTTTGGTATCCTGTCTGCATCTTAAAAATCGCAATTCTTTCACAGCTATGACTATCAGAAAACCTTGCTGATAGAGAAGGTCCCTTTGAAGTCAGTAAATCTCACACACACTCATCATCATGTGCATATATATATCTGCAAGTCTTGTTTCAACAACTCTTTATATGCTTAGTAAGAATGATGGAGTCTAGAAATTATTTTCCAGATATTCATCTTAACTATTACTCTCATGAAGTATAAAAAATCCCTTAACCTCTTCATTTCTTTGCTTCCTTGCTTAATCTGAATTTACATGTTGCTAGAGTATTTTATTGAATATTGAATCTTTTCCTCTCCTCGTATTTTCTCCTAATCCTGGGCTGTACGTGCATGAAACTTACTTGCACCATGTCCTGTCATTCACAGAATTCACAGAATATTATGAGTTGGAAGGGACCCATAAGGATCATCTAGTTCAACTCACCATCTAACACCCGTACAGTGGCCGAACGCACATCCCAGAGTGCTAAACACAAACCTAGTTCCCTCACAGTCTAGCGGGCCACTCCGAGCCAGAAGGGAACCAGGATCATCCAGTACTACACCCCCCAGCTAGACCATGTCACTAAACTCCTCATCAAGTCTTCTCTTAAACACCTCCAGGGACGGCGACTCTACCACTTCCCTGGGCAGTCCATTCCAATGTGCAATCACTCTCTCTGTGAAAAACCACTTCCTAACATTCAGAAATATAAGAAAAGTGTAACAGATAATAATGCTTAAAATTACTGCAATAATTTTTTTATTTTATTCCATAAAAGGTACTGTTAGTGTCTCAAACCTGCTGTTGTATAGTGCTCTAGCCATAGAAAAAACAATTTACATTCTGTGAAATACTGGACAAAAGAAGAGATTGAATGGGCTCCAACCCTTCTGCCTAGCTCCAAATTACCTGATCCCTCGTGAGAGCTTTGAGGAGCCTGAGGAAATATGTAAAATGCCTCAGGAATTCTTTTCTTACATATGTTTTCTGTTTGATTCACTCTGCTGTCTACTAAAAAGAAAACATGAAATATGCAGTGCTCTTCCATTAAATGTTCAGTACTGAAACACAAAGGAAACACATTCCCTTGTTCCTAGTGTGCATATATAGTTCTAGCTAACAGTTTAATGGTTGACCCTTAAAACTAAGTATCTCCAGCTCATTTCCTGAAGCAACTGACAGCAGAATTGTCAATTTTTAATTTCATAAATCCTTATAATATAAATAAAATACTATAAAAATAAGAACGCATAGTTTTAAAGAATGTTAAAGGTATTACTAGAGGTATTATTTTAGTGAGAAATATTGACTACTTCTAGGGTAAAAATGTCTGAGGCTTTCTCAGGATTTTCCTTCACACTGGAAAAACAGAATGTAGATTTTTATTATAAAAATTACTTCAGTACGTTTATTTTTCTTCCCAGATGTATGAAACTTTTTGGATTCATGTCCAAACTAACATTAAAAAAATAGAAGTAGAGTGCTAAATTACTGATAGAGCTGACTCCATCTGTAATAGACCCAAAAGCACTGTAAATGCTAAATGAGCAAAATTTCTTATTTTAAGAGTGAAAGCTATAAATTAAACCTGATATTTCCTTCAGGAATGAGAAGACATTCTATAATGTTTTCCCACTGAGGATGTCTTTTAGGTGATAAAACAATTTTTTTATTTTTTTTTTAATAGTAATAGTAGCAGTAGTAGTCCCTTAAAAAATATTTAGTCTTTTTCTAAACCTTAAATCATATTAATGTTTTATTACCTTCATTCATATTAATGTTTATTACGACTCTAATGAGTATACCTGATATGAGGAAAATTAACACCTCAAATATTAGCTGTGTTTACAATCTATGTAAGAAAGCAAATCTAGAGCAACTGTTTCAAGTAGATCATGTTTTATCAGATATACAAAACCTGAATATGTTTGGGGAGACCAGGAAGGGAAGGGAACAGGGTACAATTTGTAATTTATTGTCTCTTACTTATCAATCTAATTTTTACAGATTTACAGATTCACAGAATACTATGAGTTGGAAGGGACCCACAAGGATCATCTAGTGCAACTCACCATCTAACACCCATACAGAGAGAAAGAACGCACGTTGCAGAGCAATAAACAAAAACCTAGTTCCCTCACAG
>WEKX01009944.1:40675-91777 GCA_013390025.1 Pitta sordida | reverse complement strand
TTCCCCCCCCAAAATAAGTCCTCTAAGGACAAAGTATACTGATGTTGAAATACTGTGTTCCCACTTTCAGAAATTAACATTTTGACTTTTCATTCAGAATATTCGTTTTTTGCCAGACTTATTAGATTTTACAGAAGATGCAAAAATACTGCTCATAAAGCTAAAACCACACTCAGCTGAATACTGAAAATCCAAACTGAATATTGAAATTGTCGTATTTTAAATTTTTAATTTTTGTAAAATCTTGGATTTTATTTTGAGTTAGTGAAAAAAAATTCTTGCATGACTACATTTGCTATTAAAAAAAAATCTCAAATCTGTCTCTAAAAAGTAAATGTCTGCTGAAAACTCAGTGGCAACTTAAATTACTAAAACCATCATAACAATGATGTGTTGGATTACATCTGGTTTTTGCAGCAACCACCACAGAACCAATTAGATATATTTACAGGAAGCTTCTGCCCTAATACTAAATTCTAAATTTTAAGGCAGTCAATTCTGCCTTAAAACAAACAGAGAGAAAAACTGTGGCTCACATCTGTGAAGTGCAAGTCAAGGAAAACATTTTTGTCGGATTGAAGTAAAAATATACTTGTGAGGTAAGTAGGAAACAACAGCCTTATGACATCTCATTCCATGTCTTTGGTCAAGGTCACCACTGTAGATGGAAACACTCTCTAAAAGAAGGATTCTTGTTTAACTCTGATATGTGCAAACATTTGCATGCTCTGGTAGTGATGGTAGTAATGTGCATAAATACATGTATGTGTTTATCTGTTGGAGCCTTCATCCTCCCCCCAAAATGTGCTTGATCTATTGTCTCTGAGTTGTGGAAAAGCCCATGTTGAAACATCAGCACTATTCTGTCTCCATTTGGGATGTCAAATAATCATCATACCCAAGCCAAACTTAGAGGCAAAATGAGGTCATTTCTCATGGTAATTACTGTAATAATGCCACGGTCTTTTCAAAATGGCTGAAGTCCACTAACAGTTAAAGATGCAAGTAAATAAATCTATTTGAATATTGCTACTGCCANGTAAAGAGAAACACATTGTCTGTTGTCTTACTTTTCTTGTAGACATGTGAATTCAAATACCCGGAAGGAACAGAATATCCAACATAATTTTATCTCTTAATTCTTAGGAAAAGTGAACAAAGAATTAGATAGGCAATTAAAATTCCATCACAGATTGTCTTTCCAACNTCTCTAAAAAGTAAATGTCTGCTGAAAACTCAGTGGCAACTTAAATTACTAAAACCATCATAACAATGATGTGTTGGATTACATCTGGTTTTTGCAGCAACCACCACAGAACCAATTAGATATATTTACAGGAAGCTTCTGCCCTAATACTAAATTCTAAATTTTAAGGCAGTCAATTCTGCCTTAAAACAAACAGAGAGAAAAACTGTGGCTCACATCTGTGAAGTGCAAGTCAAGGAAAACATTTTTGTCGGATTGAAGTAAAAATATACTTGTGAGGTAAGTAGGAAACAACAGCCTTATGACATCTCATTCCATGTCTTTGGTCAAGGTCACCACTGTAGATGGAAACACTCTCTAAAAGAAGGATTCTTGTTTAACTCTGATATGTGCAAACATTTGCATGCTCTGGTAGTGATGGTAGTAATGTGCATAAATACATGTATGTGTTTATCTGTTGGAGCCTTCATCCTCCCCCCAAAATGTGCTTGATCTATTGTCTCTGAGTTGTGGAAAAGCCCATGTTGAAACATCAGCACTATTCTGTCTCCATTTGGGATGTCAAATAATCATCATACCCAAGCCAAACTTAGAGGCAAAATGAGGTCATTTCTCATGGTAATTACTGTAATAATGCCACGGTCTTTTCAAAATGGCTGAAGTCCACTAACAGTTAAAGATGCAAGTAAATAAATCTATTTGAATATTGCTACTGCCAATTGTGTGGGAGCAATGGACATACTGAATTGACTCAAGAACATAAGGGTTCTGGGCAAGAGGAAGGCTTGTGACCTCTCTGCCTTCAGAGTGCTACATGCGTAGGAAAAACTCCTCAAAGGGTTTCCAATGCAAAATGTATCATTCTGTATCTCTGTGAATGTCAATGCCATTTTGTTAACTGTGAATGAGTGTGAACTACAGGGTTGCTGTTTCTGTAATTTCAGTGGAATCTTCAGTGAAGAGGACTCATTTGAGAGAGAAAAATAACAGTGTTTTTTTATCTTCTGTGCCTAACGATGAGGAGATAGGTTGTAATTCTGCCAGCATGACCATAAACATTCTCTTCAGCTTCAATAATAATGTCTTTTGGCCTGGTGGAATGAAAAGTTCTCATTGTAATCACACTGTAACTAACAGAAGTTCAAACTTCCTGCTTGGTTCTCTTACATGACACTGAAGTCTCTTCTTTTTCAGGCTCCCTGTTGCCCAAAAACGATGCCATGGCACCTAGTGACAGCATCTGACTTACAAACCACCTTCCTCTGCACATGCCTCCACTGCTGTATTACACTTGTGCTTATTTCCAGAAATATTGGGCAGGATTTTATTTTCATCTTGAAAAACAATCTTTACGAAGTACATCAACCTCTTGGATTTAACTTCAGTAGAAAATGGCACTGTTTCTTCATGTGGGGAAATTAAGAATTCTTTTCCTATTAGTTATATAGTTAGGGCAACATTTTATTAGCAGATCTATGGAAATGACTCAGAGGTCAATGGGAGCTACGTGCAACCAAGGATAGAATTAGTTTCGTAATGCAAAATGATAATGGGTTATTTTATTTTTCTTCCCTTGACTTTGAACATTATCAGGTTAAAAAAGAGATCTCCTTTACCTTTTAAGTTCTCAGGGCAAACATCTCATGTTTCCTTGATGAGTTCTTGGCTTTATTGGCATAACACCACTGCATGGAATACTCATTCAGAAATAAATCTTCAAACAAGTTACCTGCCTTCATATGTTTTTACATGAGCCAGTGTTACATTTCCCTTCTACTGTTCATTTCAGCTGTATGTTTGTCTAGACTTACCCAGAACACACTTGATTGTTTGCACAGTAACAGAAGTCCATTTTTTCAATGAAGAAAAAAGAGAGGGGGAATATAGAAGAAACCAGCTGGTAAAATTAACTGTGCATGCAGATCCCTCAAAGGAGACTTCTTCAAAGCAGATCAAAGCTCTCAGTTTAATTCCTTAATATATTTCTTTGCACAGTAGTTAAACAGGGAGGCAGAGGGGGAAAAAGGAAGAAATGCAGCATGTTGCAAGGCATGAACAGATAAGGCAAATGAAAACTTGTACATTTGCCTAGCACAGGTACATGTTCCAACACAGAATTACTCTGCTTTCATGTATAAAGGTACATTTAACTCTAGAAAGCAGCAAAAAAATGTCTGGAATGATTTAGGAAAGTCAAGGCCAGACCCAAGACATAAAGGTCTCCATGCGAAAACTGAAAAGAAAGAGAAGACACTGAACTTCACAGTTCACCGCAGCACAACTTTCATCCCGTGGCCTTGAAAACAGAATTCTGGCCTACAAGCCAGAACAACTAACTGGGCTCAGCTTCTCAACCCTTTACTTTCAGGAGAATTTTCTATTTTTATGTAACATAAAATGTATAAGCAGTACACAATACAGTACCCAGTGCTAGACTTTTCCTCTTGGGTGACAGTAAGATTGAGCCTGTTCTGTTGTCTATACCAGTTTCATTTTTGCAGGGTTGCTGTCCAACATCAAAAATAGGGAGGATCATGAACCAAAAGGACGGAGTTGTAAATTTCATAACTTTCATCTTTCTATAAAGTGAAGCAGATGATTTTGAATCCTTTCAGACTGAGGAAGACACAGAATCTGGATCTTCTGTTCTGAGGACAGCATGCTAACTTTCAGTCTTTTGTGACTATTAGCTACTCTGCGAGGAACAAAGTCAGTTTGCCTAAATAAATATCCAGCTGAGGTGCACAATGACCAGTTGTTTCACTCTCCAAATCTCAACTAGATATGACATTCAGATCAGAATTTTCTGTAAATTCAGGCATTTACAGATCCAGACTAATGAATGAGGCAAAATGTTAGACAATGTTGGTTGGATGATTTTTCTGGCTGACTGTGGTATGTTCCCCCTTTCAGGCTTTCAGCTCGCTTCTCTCAGACTTATTTAGTCTTCAACTAAGTCAAGGGACAGAAAGATATTTAGTAGCACAATTTAACGCACAGAACTGTTGAGGTACAGGTGGAGAACACAGGACAGAAAGGCATCCTACTATTCCAAATACTTCTAGTCCTTCTTATTCCATAATACAGTGTGTCTTATGCCATCACTGTCAGTGAGGATGCAGTTTGATGTGTTGTTAAGAGCAGTACTGTTGGTGGACTGCTCTGTGGTCGTGGAGGGTCATGGAGCCATAGCCCAACAGGAAGAGTTGAATGGTGCATTAGCTGCAAGTAGGTTTATTCAGACCTGTAACAACCTAAACCTCTGTCTATCTGCTTGAAAATTCATTGGTATAAAGTAGTACAAATGTATGAAAATCACTTATGGGCCCCAAAATAGATCAAGGTATTATTTCTCAATATTCTTTAACATTTGCCCTTCAGAATTTATTAGATTAAATTATTTAAATTTAGTCTTCTAAGAAGTTTAAATCTGTATAAGAAGTATAAATCTATATAGTCTGTGGTGTCTCCACAGACTAACTCATTGCACAAGAGAAGGTTTCAAGACATCAGATGGACCTGATCATAAAAGAAGCCTAGAGTGATCAGTCCAACCTCCAAAACATTATTTTTAATTATGTCCATTAGGACAGATGCATTTCATAAGTTTATAAAGCAAATAAAATAGAGGTGATTAACTGGGCTGAGAAGCAGCTTTACAGCAACTTACATTACAAGTAAAAAAAGAGATTATTTTTTAACTATGAACTACCTACCTATGGTAATATAAAGGAAAATAAAGTTTTAATTTAGTTTAAAGTTTTTAGATGGAATTGGCAAGATGCTACCATGACTATTTATTTGATGCAACTCGCATCTTCTCCTCTTGGCTGTCAAAGGTCTGAACTAACAGGGTTTCATAAGGCTAAAACAGAGACTAACTCCTGGGGACGTTAGTGGAACAGCTGCCTCCTGTCACTCTCGGGAAAAGGCAGAGCTATTGCCATTTTTGTACATGCACTAAACTTCAAGCATAATCATTGTTAAAATGCAAAGACCTTTAACAACTTGTGGATTCTGACACAGCCATGGGAACATTAAAACCAGGCTGCCAGCCTTCAGCACTCCAGATGTGCTAGACCAAATACATGACGACAGGGCAAGGGCACACCCACGTCAGGTACCTCTATGTCACGGTGCTTCTTTGTTGGTTTGAATTCACACTGAAGGGATATGCACAGGCAGCTCAGATCTGGAAAGAAATTAATGTTTCTTCAAGCTATGGAAGTGTCAACCCTCTCCCCAGTAGTCACACCCAAAATAGTTTACACCCCAATCAAATAAAACGCTGTTAATTAGGAAGTAGAGCAGTATTACTGGGCTTACCTGTGAAATTAAGAATAACAGTATCAGAATAGGACTTTCAAATGTTAAATAAAATTAACAGTCTCTTCAGGACATGGCTTTGCACTGCAAGGATTTTTAAGATTATGTTTCAGTAAGATAATAAAGTGGCTTGAAGAAAAACAAGCTAGTGGCTTTGAAAGAGCTTAGTCGTTGCATTTCTGTTTTCCTAGCGGGTAAGTTAGGACTGGAAAGACAGCTCCCTAGTTTCACATGTCAGTTTTTAGAACTTGTTACAACTCTAGCAATAATTGCTCGTAATTTTTGGTTGTAAAAATATGTGCTTCTAATGTTTCTAAGCTGCCAGCATCAGCTCACATTTACTGTGAGTAATGGTGATTTTGTCATGTCAGGACACAGGACTAATGACAGCTGATATTCAATCTTCCCCGTTTATGTCTGTGAAAATAACTTGAAGGTGGAGCATACATTTCAGCTTTTGACTCACAGGAACTAACAACAAGCCCTGCTAGGATTGTGATCTGCAACTTGTATTTTTTTTCTGTCTTCTAGGACTTCCCTTTGCTTTGAAAAATTACTTCCCATGGTTGTGTTCATTATATAGTGAATATTTTGCAAGACATGTGTAATGTCTCTCTATAATGTTCCACATACGTATCTCATTAAAATTTATAAGACCTACTAGTCTTAACAAGATTTCATAAAAGAGCTGAAACATGCACCTCTGAACGTGGAGCACAGCACAGTTCTTGCGTTTTCAAGTGTTCCTGGTTCCTTTTATTTGCATGGGCGGGGAAAAATAGTGTCAAGCAAATCACATCGATCTAACTTTCCATGGAAAGCAATGGTATAGAACCTGATTTACTACTCTTCAGCAAAGGCACTAAACATATCAATATTAACCCCAAATGTTCCAAAACCAGACACTAGTCCTCAGATCCTGAGCAACCTAAAACTGATGCAACTTATTTAAAAAAGAAGAAATAATATTCAGAGTTTGTGTTCTTTGTCTTCTATCTGAGCTTCTGATGTCCCCTTTGGTCACATTTTCACAACCATCCCGACCAGGAGGGGAGATAACTGCTTAGGCATATGATAGGTATGCTCAGTCATGTGGTGGGGATCAGTTGTGTCTTCCCCTTTATTCACACACTCCACCCCCTATACATTGCCATTGAAACTGACTCAGGCTAAAAATATACTTTATTTTAAGGAATGAAAGCTCCGATTGTCCTAAAATAACACGAATCCCCATCAGGATCAGGGCACCATTGTGCTAAGTGCTGTACAAACACAAGGAGATAATGGACCTGATTCATCCCTGAATTACTCTGGTTTCCATGGATTTACAGCTGTGCAAGTCAAAGGCAAATGTGATATTGAGCATGCTGCAAGAATGCACAGCTTAGGGCAAGATTCCTTCTGGCCTAAATCCTTTGAAATCTGTGGAATTAAGGCAACAGATGACTTGATGTACACTTTATAGCAACATCTACTCTACTGAACTAAACAGGACCAGACCATGGGCTCCAGTTCACTGCCACCAGTAGCTGCCCAGCACTCTCTCCAAGCAGTTTAAAAGGAAGATAAGGCTGGGAACATGCCCAATAGCCAGTTTGGGTGAAACCAGGCTCCATTGCAGACTAGGATAGTTTAACAGGATGAACATGGCCAGATCGTGCCAAGAGGCCTCAACAGTAGAGGATCAGGTCCTGGCTGTGATTACACCACTGGTAGACCTCCAGTCTGAAAGTCTGGTTCCCTCTTGTAAGAGCTTCTGTTCTTGTTTAATATCAGTCTATTGTGCAGGTTTTACTAATGCACAGCTTTTAAAAAAATACCCCAACAGCAAAAACCAACAAACAGCTTATGACTGTTCCTTTAACATTTTTCCTTAAATCACCGCTTGTGTCCCGCACTGCTTTTGATGACATGCTTTGCTGAGGACCTGAGCAGCTGCATCTGGCAAAGGAGAGGAGCAGTGGGGCTGCACAGCTGGGCTGCTGCTGCTGGGCATGGCTCGGAGCATGAAGCAGCATCAGGCAGCACCAAGGCTGCTGACACCGGCCTGCTGCTGCTGCTGCAGCTTCCCTTAAAATATCCAGGCTTGGTTTGCTACGTTTTTGGTGTCTGTTTCTGTTGTTTACCCTGCTGCCTTTGCAGCACCTGCTCCCAGCCTGGTGATCACAGGCAGGCTCTTGCCTTGCCCCACTCTTACATTTTTTTTGCCCTAAAGTTCATCTCTCAGCCCAGATCATCACTTGGCATAGGTTGACAGGTTTACTGTCAGATCATCACTAGCATAGGTTTACAGGGCACTTCAGCAGCAAAGACGTGGCATTGGATCTAGAGATATTAAATAATAATCCCCTTTTCAACAGCTATTTGTGCAGTTACTCACTTTACCACCACTCCTTCTCTGTTAAACCATGCCCCCAACTTGTTCAGCCAAATGTAATTTATCAGTGGCATGAGTTTGTCAAGATCAATCTGCTGCGAGTTTCTCTAACAGCGTCACACAGGTGGTCTTGTACTTTTTTCCAACACATAAAGGGTGAATGGGAAGACACTCCCCATGCACCAGAAAAGTGCTCAAGTGGTCCGTGGCACTGTTCATTTTACACTGGGGAGAGAGAGAAAAGGAAAGTCCTAAATATGATTTTGTTTTGACAATTCAACCATTAATACATATTACATTTCAAAATTAAGATGTCTATAAGCATTTAGAATGCATTTTTGAAAGGATTTCTAGTTAAAGCACAAGGTTTTTGACAATTAATGTCATTTAGATGCTTTGAAACAATCCTATACTTGGAAAAATACACTGTTCATTTCTATTGGTCTCAGGGTTTACACCACAAATAAAAGGATGATGGATATAACACAGTGCACATCTGCATTGTTTAATGCCACCAAAAGTGGCTGGTTGAAGACAAACTGCCTGGTGTAAATGTCTTGTGTCTCTGTGCCATGTCTGGGTAATTTCTGGGAAAACACTAGGGCAAAATTGCTTCAGGGAGTGTGCCAGCTACTTAACAGCATGGACAATAATGTGCCAGTGCTGTTCTGTTTAATTTACTAATATAGATACAGCCAGTGAATGCAGAACAGAGCCAACAGAGGCCTTTGTGAAAACCCTGATAGACTGAGGAGAGGTTTCCAAGTGTGAACAAGATGGTCAGAACTGCTCATACCTCTCTTCCTTAGGCTGGAAAGTGGAGGCAGTGGTGCTGTTTGAGAATTGGACTCGATGATCCTTGTGGGTCCCTTCCAACTCAGAATATTCTGTGATTCCATAGGCATCTGAGAATTTTTCTTCATAGGCATTTCACACTTCTTCTGTAGTTTTGTTGAGAGAATTTAGTGCTGACTCAGAAATTCATTCAGTTTTGCTTTTATTACTGCGATGGAGAGCAAAGTGGTATTGGGTCCAGGCAGCAGGTTCATGAAGCACATGAATAAATTCTTCCCACCTGAAAGGGTGCTTGGAAAATGTAGATGAACAAATAAAGAAAGGAGATTTAAATCTATGCCACACCAAAGGTATTTGGTTCCACATCTATACCACGACCCATCCAGAATCAACACTCACCTCCAGTTTGCTGTTATGACTTTGCTGCCAGTGTAAGTTGGTCTTGGTTCATGGTGGTCACAAAACAGTTCTGACATAAAGGTGGAGCTGTGCAAATTAAGGTTTGGTTGTAAGGTTTGAAATAAAAAATAGAAAAGATTAGGAGGAAGATAGTACAGACTGAAACAGGACACTTTTTTCCTCTGTGGCTAAATGAAAAAAAAGTTACTATGGTCAATTTGAAGTATCTGGTTTGATCCAAACTGTCTTATTTTGTTATATTATTACTTTAAAAATATTTTCCTATCAATAATTTGAAATAAAGATTTAGTGTTTAAACTTTTTTAGTTTCTCTTTCCTTTTTTTTTTTAAAAAAAAAAAAGATAATTGAAATTAAGTATGTAAATACACTGATTGTTGCTGAAAAACTCTGAGCCTGACTACATACTTGCCAGACACCTGGTCTATTTTGCAAGCCTATAATTCTGTTGTACTTCATGGCCTGATACCAGAACAGGACACTCTCTTTAACTTCTTATTTGTTCAAAGTGTTGATAAAAGCTCTGCAATATGGTCATCACTTCCGCTCAATCCAGTTAAGTATGTCAACAGATATCAGACTAAAGACATGCATGATAATGTTTATAAATTTCTGCAGTTCTACTAAAATTAACTAATGCTCATTTAGCTAAAACAGTGTGAAATCCTGTGTTGATGCTCTAATTTCAGTAATCTCAAGCTTGCTTCTAATCAATTTATTCCATACCAAATATCTTTGGTTTGGAGGAAAATAAGAGTTCATTCAGCTAAATTAGTTTTCAGGCCATTGCTTCCATCAAATTGGTCCACTGCAGGATTGAATAAACATATTTTAAAATATTTATAGATAAACTGAACTTATCTGCACTCACATCACAACAAATTTTCTTTGAAATGATCAGAATAAGCACAGAGTTTTTTAAGAGGTTAATTTGTCCTGTAGGTTCAAAGGTAGCAGAGTAAAATTTACCTTCCTTTATTTCAAGATTTGGTTTAATTTTTCTCAGGCGCTCTACATGCGCAAGAGCAGGCCTAGATGTTACTTGTTCTGGTGAGTTATCCATGGATAACTGGCACTGGTTACCCATGGGGTTGAGTTCTCCAGTGTCAAAAGAGAAACGTTAGTGTGAAAACTTGCTCATGTGAGTAACTTCATGTACCATGTACTTCATGTACTTCCTTTGTATTTCCTCCTCATCCTTTCTATTTTTTATTTCAAAAGAAGACCATTAAAATGTAAGATCTGGAGCTGCTTAACAGCACTGTATGCTTTTTTACAAACTAAATATCTAAGGACAAAAGCCAAAAGTTCATCCATGACCTGTAACAGATCATGTAATATATGTTTTACACTTCCTCATGTATTTCTGAATTTGTTAGAATTAGCTGCAAGAGGTGGTTATTTGCTAATGTAGGACAAGTGTGGCAAATGAATAATCTTTTCATGAAAGTGATATACATTAAGTCTATAGTTATATGTTTGCACAAGAAAAAAATAAGCCTTTCTTAAAGGATGTGTCCATCCTAACAGAAATAGCTATGCTCCTTTTTCCGGCAAGCACCGAATTAACACAAACCAGATCCTCTGTTGAAGTCAGTGTGTACTGCTGATGTCCAACCTTCCTCTTTTGTGTTATAAATAATATAAAAATGTAAACAATAAAGCGTAGGTGTTGAATGCTATGCAAATCAAATATCTCAGTAGTTTTTCTCTTTTCCAGTTTTATTGAATGTTGTACACATGGACTAAAAACATAAACCCTTCGAATCCAGGAGAGATTCTGTTTTTCCTAGTGCAATACAAATAAGGAGTAAGCTCAGAGAGTTCCAACAGGCCCAGGCAAGAGGAACCAAGAGGATAAATCACCATACAGAAACTGAAAACGACCAAAAGATTACTCTGACATAAGCAGAAGTTAATCAACGTAATTCAGCCATTCCTGATTTTCCTGTCGAGTGGAGAGAAACAGACAGCTCCTGAAGGCAGCTCATTGTACTACCTCCCTCCATTGACTCTTTAGGAATGAGCATGGCTAATTGAATCGAGATAACCAAATTGCATGCTGCTAAATTTAGATGAAATCAGTTGCACATTTTGTTCCTTCTCTCTAAGATGATGATTTCAAAGGATGATTTAAATGACCTGCTCTGGCCTCCTGCGTGACTCCTTGCATGAATCCTCGACCAAGGACACCTCTGTTAGCACCACATTTTCCGCCTGATTCACACTCTCTTTTTGGGTTGCCTGAAGTAAGTACGTACTTACTGCAAAACTAAGAATTTTCCACAATCTTGGGCCTCCAATGGTTCAATTATTCTCAGGTACCTGACCACTACCCCCTTCCTCCCCATCCCTGCTCCAGATCCAATTAAACCCAAACCCTAATTTGAATATTTTTTAAATTCAGTAGGAATATTGAGTGCATTCAGCCTTGCAGAAATTGGATTTTAGATTTACTGATCTTTACAGAATCAGAATTACAGAATTAGTAAGGTTAGAAAAGACCATAGAGCTCACCAGGTCCAACCTATCACCTGTTACTTAACCTAACCTGTTGTCATCCTGCATTCAGAAAATTTCATTATGATTTTAGTGCTTTTTAAAGCTGGC
The DNA here is from genome assembly GCA_013390025.1 of Pitta sordida. Lineage (NCBI taxonomy): Eukaryota > Metazoa > Chordata > Aves > Passeriformes > Pittidae > Pitta > Pitta sordida. The sequence continues at coordinate 80,044 of WEKX01009944.1, read as the reverse complement.
AGCTTTCTGTATCCCATCATATGTGCTTAAGAACATACTTTAATGTCTCCACATTCCACAATGTCCTCATTCTGCAATCTGATTCAGACCTTTTCAGCTGGAGTGAAGTCAGTAAAAAGCTGAATGCTGACAGAATGAAACCCTAACCCCACCAAAATGAGGAATGTTATCTGTAAAGTTAACATGTTTTGTTTCTTTAGCTTTTTTCTTTCTTTCTTTTGGATTACTGATCTATCTCAGTATCTTTCTCTATATCTCTCACTTACTTTGCAGAAATAAAGAGCCTATCAAAATAATGGCTAGAGAGGGATCTTACTGAAGTCTATAAATATATGTATTATGAAAAGATGAAGATATATTAAGTTAAATACGCATAATTAAGTTAACACAGACAATTTCATAGCACATTCTCATGTCCTGAAGTCTCTCTTAGACTTCCATACTCTAGCATGGCCGTTCCCTTCCCATGGAGAGGAAGTGAACATTGCATCTCCTTGAATGTGGAGACAAGTTAATTGATTAGCAAGAGGAGAAAAGGTTCAAAGCATTTTATTAATTTTTCAGTCGGAAAATGAAGATCAGTTTTTAATGTAAGTGTACGTAGTTGGTGTCTCTAGATAATACCTTCAGTTTTTCCGTAGCTACGTATACCTAATGTAAAGTGTGTTGGTCCTTCTGCAACACAAAATTCAATTACACCAGAAATTAAACACGGGCAGTCACAAATAAAATAAAAAATAACCAAAAAACCTAATACAAGAGGGAGAAAAAACCCTCAAAAATAGCAAAAGTAAATAAAATAAAACTAAAAATAGCAATGTTGAAGCAGTTTTCCCCTTGTTATAAAAGATGAACTTTACATCTCCCATTGGCAATCAGCTAACCCATTTTGCTAATGAAAATTAGAACTACTCTCCATGTTAGTGTCAAAGTATTACAAAGGCCCCAAGCTGGATTTTCAGCCAATTGTGCTAACTGATATTGAAATATGCAACAGTGTAGAGTCTAGACCTGCACACCTGTGACAGACCAAGAATGTTTGTAGTCTTCAGGTACAATTCCAAACTGGGCTGTCCCAAGTGGTATTTGAAGTTTTCATGGCTCATTTCACTCATTTGCTCAAAATGAAGTGTAAAATTTTTAATTGTTTTCATGGGAAACAGGATAAAGTCCATAGCCACAATTTTGATTCGACATCTGGTGTAAATGTGTCTGAAATTACTTACTCAAAACCAGAAAAGAAGCTGGTGCCAGAGCAGAAAACACGTATTATATCTTATCAGTCCCACTCCATCACCAAAAGACCATGTTTTTAAAACACGATACAAGACCGCTTGGTCACCTCCCTAGAAGACAGATTAATCTTGTTTTATCATTTGAAAGTAGGCGTTTTCACCCTGTGTTTTGCAGTGGATTGCTTCTGCCGTACAGGATAGGACATACTCACCAGTGGAGAGGAAGCCAACTGTGCAGTTATGAAACATGTCTGATTCATTTCACAGCTAAAACAACCTACAACTTACTGGATGCCGCACAGCCATCATGAGCATTGCACTTAAAATAAGTCACTCATGTTATTTCTGAAGGAATTTCAAACCTCTTGTCTTGATCCTGACTCTCCTCCCAATGTCAACATGATTTGACAGATTTTTTGCTCTTATCAGCAAAGACAAGACGTTTTCCTTTCTACTGCTACTCAATAGATAGAAAATAAATTAAAACTGAGCCTTTAAAGACTCATACTCTGAATAAAATCAAAATAAATTAAAGGAGAGTCATAATTGCTATATTTAGGGGATGTAATGACCTCTATTTTCATTCAATTAATTTTTTTTAACTAAAAAGAAGTGGGCACAGTCACATTCTTACAGTATAGCAATATTTTGATGGCAGAAGAGAAACTAACAGTATTACTTAAAGATCTTTCATTTCCTTCACCCTTGGTACATATAATCATCTTCAAAAGAAATCCCCCCTTACCTTTGAAACCCTCCTGCCGAAGAGTCGTTCCCTCGAATTAAATAGAGCAATATCTATCTACCTTGGTTGATGATTTGTTGCAAATGATAGCAAGAAACCAATCAGGTCATCAATTTTTCCCTTAGCTCTACAAAAAAACCCCAAAACCCAAACCCCACAACCCTGAGAGGATGTCTACACTGAAGACATTACTGTGCTTGTGGCCGAGGGAATAATACTTGAACTGCACCAGTGTAGCTGCTGTGGGTGCAACAGGAAGAGTATCTGCATTGAGAGGAGCTGCAAACTTAATTGTGAAAATGTTAGTGCCATGCACCCAGACAACATCCTGACTTTCTGTAGCTGCTCGGGGATGATGAACTAGGTGGCTTAAAACATGCGAACATGCATCTACATGACTCTTCCTGGCAAAGGACCCAAGATCTACTCAGACACTCATCAACTTTCTTCTAAGCAGGAAATCTTGGAATCTATCATAAATCCAACGGCTATTACCAAAGAAGCAGCAAGGTTCCTAGGCAGTCTGTCTCCATAAAACAATTAAAGCCAGACAGAGGAAGTCACTTTCATGTAAGCTGTAGTTCTTATTACCCACATGTAATTTACAACTGGGTCAAGAGTCTGGGAGCCACAATTGCCTTCTTGCCTTCAATATGTTCTGCAAGGCATTGTTAGAGGATAGTCCTCAAAAAGACAATTTAGGGTGGCTGAGCACTGGTGATTGTGTTTTATGGTTAGATCCATGAACGGACCTCAGACCTGCAGGGTTCCAGTTTGCAATGCCTGCTGTCTGCCGGAATTTATACCTCTGAATTACCCGACTTACTGCAGGAGGTGATACAGAGGTGTGAAGGCTGGAGCTCATAAGCTCTGCATGTTACACGACAGGAGGTCAAAATCTACATTAATGCAACTTTTACACTTTTCCAATATGAGATGAATCTGAGAAGAGGATTCCTTTAACTCATCTGTCTACACAGGTTGCAGTGTCTTGCTACACATGAAACCTGGACTGCTGTGATGGATCCTGGTAGATGCCGCCCGCTGAACAGGGGAAACACCATAAACACCATGAAGAGAGCCTGAGTCAGCACAAGAGAATTCAGCACTTTGTTCGGTGAGAGGCAGATGGAGAAAGACAACTCAGTCCACATGAGAAGTCCAGGAGTCCATCAGCTTCTAAGTTCGTCTATGAAAGAACTCCTAGTAAACTTATGGAACAGAACTTTAAACCCACTGTGGTATATATTTATATAGAGATACCTTTTTCCCTGGGCTTTAGGATATTCTAAGACAAAGATCAGCACTTTGGCTGATCACTCCCTCCCCCTGCCCATTTTATATTAAGTATTTAAGCATCCATTTAGAACAGAATGTAATACCTTGGCTTATCTCAGCTGAATGTGTGAAGAATAATTTTTCATTCTTCCATTAAAGAAACGTGATTGCTTTGATCTTTAAAAAGGGGTACATGGAGTATGTAGGTAATATTTTGTATTTGGCACTGATATGATGGTTGTTGAAATACTGTATTCAGTTCTACTTCATGAATAATACAGAGATTCAGGATTTTCTCTGTTGAATAACTTAAGGAAGCATTTGAAGAATAATGAAAAGATTAGAAAAAAAGACATAGTGAGGAGTTTAACCTGCTTTCATATCTGTGGGAAGATGGAGGGGAGTACCTGTTTCAATGATAAGAATTTCTTCATAGAGTTCACCATTTTTGCACATGTAAGGGCTGAGAGCTGAAGCTTAAAAAAAAAACCCAACTAAAATCGAATGCTCAGTCCCTACTTTGAGAGTACAGAGAAAGGATTGCAGAGAAATAATGGATTGTAAACCATTAGAAATTTTAATATACAATAATTAATGATAAAGAGTCTCTGCTAGCAGTTCAGCAGTGCAAAATCCAGTACAAAAACTCAACAAGAAATTCTACCCTGATATTATCTTATACCCAAATGGCCAAACTGAAGCCCAGGCAGGGGGAAGGTACAAGACATAATGTAATTTGTTCATAATAATCAGTCATCCAAGACTGAGACAGATGCAACTCACCATCTTATTGTAGCCCAACCCTGTGTCCCTGAAGGGCTCTCCGCGGAGTCACATGGACATTACCTCTGAAATTCAGTCCTCTGCTACTGAATGGACAAAATTTCTGCTAATAAAAAGGAATAGAAGAATGGAAGCAATGCAATTAGGTCTGCAACAGACCAGGATATTGATCTGCTTTTCAACTGCATGCTTATAACAGGAATTTTATCAAGGTTTCCTAATAAGCAAAGTGCTTTACTGTAAACTCTACTCAGTGGATGGTTATAAATGCTGACACAATATCCCAATACACATTTTTGTTTTCTACAAATGCAAATAGATAAATAAGATGTCTCTCGAGAGCTGCTTTGTGTTCCTTAAAAGCTCTGGCTTAGAAATGGGGTGTGAAAATTTACCACTAAGGTCTTAATTCTGCTGTAATTCCCATGGCTGCACCAGCTGTTCCAGGCAGCAAGAACTGCACCCTGGAGAATGGGAGGAGGACGTGAATTAATGGAGCAGTGTGGCTTTGCACCAACCAAGGAGCACATCCGATGTGCCTCGCACACTAATGGCACCACATAAATAAATAATGAGACCTTTTCCTCAGGGAGGGGGTGGGGTGATGAAGGGTGAAATCCTGGCATTTTACAGCCAACGCCAGACTTCTTCTTGACATCAGCCTGGCCTGAATTTCACCGTGATGTGATTTATTTCAGTGTGGACTTCCTTGTCAGTAACTGTGTGCTGTTCTGAGAAAGCATCCCTGGTAGGGGGGACACCGAGCATTTGCGCAATTCAATAGACCCATTGATTTAATGTCCCAGTTTGCCACTGGAACGTGTCACTTCAGAGGCAGCTCCATGGCTTTAAATTGCAGTGGTGTATTTCAACAGGTTTCAAGGGGCTGGAACCAAAATTTCCAAGGACAAACAACTTCTTTCACAATTTTAGAATTCCACTGTGGGAGTCTCCAGGTTAAATACACAGTGAACATGGAAAGGAGGCAATCTTAGTTGTAGTTTAGAATGCAGCTGGACATGGGTCTTGAAGCTGTTCCCTCACTATAAATGAATGATTTTGGTCTTGTCTTGACTATCTTCCTGAATGAATCCAGAGAAAAAATGATCCATCAAAATTTTCATGCTTGAAGAAAACTTAATTCCATAGACAGGAGCAGTTAAAAGAAAATGATGGTTAATCACATACACTTCAGCCTTTCATTTCCCTAGAAAATTACCTAGTTTCTGCTAAACTAATCTATCTTGGAGTTTTCTGGATCTATAAGAAGATGCTTTAACTGTCCCATTACCATAATGGTCGGACTTGAATGTGACAAAATAACAGTATTATAAATTTGGAGAAGGCATAATGCGTGATTACTAATTCTTGTAATATACTTATGATAGTCTTCCTTGAAATTATTGCAATATAAATTAAAGCCATGTCCTGAAATTTCAGAGAAGTAGAAAGTTCTCTATTGCTGAACCCCCCCACTTCATATTCCTATTGTGAGTTTCATTTTTTCCATCTACCCACATCAGAAGCTGCAGGTGTAATCAGAGGCAACTGTTTGGGGACCAGTTTTGAGTTCTGGGAGGATCTGGTCCTACAAAAGATTTTTAGAAGGCACAGATCTGTGCCTTGCTTCCAGCCCCATTGGTAACCAACCTGGAAACCATCACATATATTTCTACTGAACAATAAATAAAATTTAGACTCAATAGAAGTTAAATTTCTATGTGAAAATTTTATCGTAAGTGGCATTATCTAGACAGCAATAAATCAGTGTCATAATTTTTATATAATTTAATATTCATAGAGAAAACCAGAAAAAATCTAATTATAAATTCTGATAACAATTTCTGTTATGCCAAAAGTCTTGATTCTGCTGAAGCTCTCTGCCTGTGCAGTCCTGAATTACAGACATGCACAAAACTTCTAAGATTTTGAATATTTTTCTGTGGTGTCCATATTACACATAATATGCAGTAAGTTACGGGGCAAAAAAAAGCAATATTCACAATCTATCATTGTTTTTTTCGAGACAAGAGTAAGCATTGAAGCAAAGTACCTCAAAGCTAATTTAGGAATAGCATGTGAAGATATGACTCTTAGATTCTTTAATTTTTTTTTCTATAATGAAATGTCCCATTCCCCAGAATACACCTTTTTCTTAAAATCCATCTTTTTCTTAGATTTTACAGCTTCACACTTCTCGAATTACTTTGTTGAAAGAAAAATTTGTTTCAAAATACTGCATTTCTCAGTACATCATAAAAATATATCTCCCCTTCCTAATGAAGTAGCTTTACTCAAGGCATGGAAAGCAAGCAGTAAATTTTAATGCATTGGAGTATAAAATAAGCATGGCCTCAGTTTTGGATTCAGAAGTCTGTCAGGGCAGTATTCTGTTTCCAACAGCAGCTGCCTTAGGCAGCACTGCAGTTTAAGTGAAAAGCCAATAAAATATGTATCTGACCAAACAGTTATGGCTGTAAAATAAATCTCAGATATGAAAAATATCTAACTGGACTTATTTGTATTTATAGCAATAGTTTATTTGTTATTTATTACATTAAATATTAAATATTATTAGATATTATTAAATATTATTTGTTTATTATTTATTCTAAAATATTACACTATGCCTTTGAAGTGGCTAAATCTGGGAGACAACCAGGATATGCTGGGTCGGGCTTGAACTCAGAATTCAACACAGCCCTTTTCTTAACAGTTTCCCAAGTGGATCTATTTTTCTTCAGTTGTTCAAGTCTCACACCTACATCATTGATGGCTAAAACTGCATAAGAATTTAAGAAATTTTTTTGTCAGGCTTAAGTAGTATGCTTTAGAGATAGGCATGATATTTCTTATTTCCTTTTCCTCAAAAAGTATGTACAATTAATTATTTTTTTTAATCTACAAACCCCTCTAATTTGTATCTTTATCTTTCCTTAAAGTTGACTTCAGAGAAATATTTCAATCTCAGTCACAGAATTATCATTAAGTTCAAGTGTTAACACCCACTGAAACAAACAAGACCAGACATTTTCTTTTCAAATATAACATATTTCATTTTCTGTAGTTTAAAAAGGAAAACTATGCATGAGCTTTCACCAGCTTCTAGTCAGTGCATTTGCAGAAGATCTTTTTCAGAAGCATAAAAACTTGAAACATGAATTAAAAAAAAAAAATGAAAGCACGTGTGATGCAAAATCTGAATCTGTCACAGGAGCTAAATAAATAGCTAAAATGGGCCAGATCCAGCCAATGAACCGAGTGTTTAACATCAATGATTTATACTATTTTACTTTCATGTTATAATAATTGTCAGGAATTGAATTTATGTTGTGTCATTTCCTGTTCTAGCTACAATCTTTGCTTCAAGAAAAAAGGTTTCAGAACTTTAATGCCTCCACTGTTCTTGGAAAGATAACAGTAAACGGGACCATTTTATGATTTCATTGCTTGGTTATTTGTGTTCTTTCTTTCTATAGCCTACAGGGAGAACTAGAAGGAAAGGGCGAGACAAAGAATTGGCTTCCCATCCAAAACACAAAGAACTGGATTGTTATTGCCGAAGGCAAAAAGTGATGCTCCCCAGATTACTCCACGACAGGAAGCCCTACAAGTGTCTCCCATCCTTCTGCTAGATCTGCATCAATTTGCAGTGTGAGCAGCAGAAAGGGCAGATGTTGGATCAAAGAGGAAACATTTACCTAAACAGTGAAAAAGCATTTTCCCAGCTTCTCCGCACCCAACACATGCCAGATTGCACAGAGCCATTACTTGCTGACAGAGGCAGAAGATTTCTATTAGGAATGGTGTTACCTGATGGAAGCCGAAGGAGAGACATGAATGCCTGGTTGCAATTCAGTCCAGAGTCCAGCAAGAAGTTATTACGAATGTGTATGTTTCATCACGCTATCTACTGTGATAATACCGCCTTTGTTGACATGATATGCGCCTTTCAGCTCTAAAGTGGAGTTCTTCCTGCTGAAGTGCACATATCTGGAAAGTAAATGTATTGACTCAGAAAATCCAGCAGTATGCTGAAACCAACAGTAAGCAAGGTATCCTAGAAGTTATCTTGTCACCATGGCAGGAAAGAAATATCAGAGAGTTAATTTAGTCTGTATTCCGTAGAGTTCAATTAAAACAGAGGTCTATTCCAGTCAAAATAATATTACAATTCTTAATTAATATAACCATAATATTCCAGCAAAAAATGCAGTTAATATTCCTTCATACAAGAACTGGGCTACTGGGCCACCTGTTGCTTTGTCTTCCCCTTCCTTGGAAGCACACATTTTCCCCTCTATCAGGGATGAGTCACAAAGACATCTCCAGCAGTATATTTAGCTGGATGGACTATTCCAGACTGGAAAAGGGAGAATGTTCCCTGCACCTTTTAAACAGCTTCTTCTCACAGAAGTGGTGGTTGGAACTAGACAACCTTTAAGGTCCCTTCCATACCAAGCAATTTCATTATTTTGCTGCATTTCTCTTTTCCATCCTGAAAGCAGGAGCTGAGCACAGCTCTTACAAGCGCTGGTCATCCCAGGACGCACTGGCTCATCAGCTGTGCTCTGAAGAGCTTCTCAGTATATGGATAATAAATCTGATGCATCGGGAGGACTTCAGATTACCTTGAGGTGGAGGCTACCTGCTTGTTGCACGCACCATATGTGCATTGTGTTCCAGATACACACATAGAGGTGATCAGCCCAGGCTCACAGTTTCTCTGGAATTTGGAGGCTGCTCTGAAAGAAACCTGGATAGGTCTTCTGCTGCAGAGAAGCCACTAAACATCTGGAAATTCGGGATGGATGGGCAAAGTTAAATGCCACCAACATAAAACTCCCAGGGAGAACATGCTCAATATTCCAGTATACTTTCAATCTCTTTACCCGTAAAACCCATTTCTTTCTTCTTGACATCTTAAAATTTACCTAGGAAATAGTGATTCATAATTCCCATCTCTTTTACCTGTGAAAATGACAGCGATGTTGAGACTGAAGAAAATTTGGCTAGCTGGGACTTCCTACTCCACCCAGCTTCAAAAAGACCACATTGTGCCTCTGGTGTTGGATGTTGTTAAAAAAGGTCTGTCATGATACAGCTTAACCCTAAAGTGACAGCACTGTATTTATGTGAACACTTTGTTTTGACCCCAATATTGTTTGTAAGGTTTCCTTACCCTACTTAGGAAACGCTCTCAGCTTCTGCTCAGGCTGTTCTCCTGACCTTTTTTTGATCTCAGCTGAATGAGAGCAGAAGTAGAGAATAGGTCCTGGCCAGGTTCTGACTACACATCCCAGATTCACACAATGATAAATCTAGTCCCTTCTAGGAAAATTACTTCAAAATTATACTGAACAGAGTCAGCATATGGGGGTCAGAGGTTTAGAGCTCAGCCCCCACTCCAGCAGCTAAACCAATGGAAGGTGACAGGATCACTGCAGGGGTTTGCTTTTTTCAGGCTTGTACAGAACAGCTTGCATGCTCCTACCACTGCTCTGGAGGAATATCCCCATACAGGTAGAGTCTGTCGCTCTTGCACAGAGTAAAAAGTTTACCTCAATTTTGAATGCACAGCTAAATAAAATACCAAGGTTTCTAGACACGTCTTGTATCAGCAGCTCACATTTAGGGAAATGAAACCTAGTTGCTGGATCATTTTCCAGGCACACTTCATTTTTCTGGCTGCTTAAGACAACCTCACAGGGCAGCGTTGGAAGTTTTGCTACGTTCTTCCACCAAATTTAAATTGATCAAACCTAATTTGACAGTGCTTATCTCTTAGGATGCAAAATGGAGTTAAGAAAATAAAGGGTGTTTGGGATTATGATCACTCGGAGCACGATGACTGGCACAACCTTTTACCTGTCTCATGTTTCCTAGTATGGACAAATAAGCTGATTTTTTTTAGAGCTTGCAGCATAACCTCCTCATTATCACATTTGTCGAAACAGATGGGAAAACATTTGGAAGGGCTGCTTAGAAAGTGGTGGTTTCTACAAAAAGAAAGTTGTATTTAAACACTGTTATTCAAGTTGTTGGGGAGGCAACAAATTCAGCTTCCCAAATCTGATCCATTTGCATAATTTGTCTTTTGTTCTTCAGTTTTCTGTTTGCTTTTCACATTCTCTTCTTGCTCTTTACAACTCCACTGTGTAGGAGATGGGCGAGAAAGTAGGACCAACATAAGTTTTCATGTATTTCACAATTCCAACAATTATCTTACAAGCTTTTTTTACACTTATTTGTTGCTTCTTTTGGGCTGGATTTCCATTTTCTGAAAGATATCTGTTCAGTTGAATAACCTCTTGAGTTTTACAATTATCCCATACTGTTCTATATTTCTTTTGCCTTCCTCCTTAGTTTCCCTTTTTTCAACTTTATTCTTTTTACATGCCTTCTGTGACTGCTAAGAGATATTCTAAGACTTTTAATTTTGCTCCTTTTGATTTTAATGCTTTTTTATAATAATTTGAATGGGTAGGCAGCTGGTGTTCTGTGACAAGAGCAGTAATTTTCTTTCTGATGAATAGTTGATTTGAGCAAAAATGCAATTCTGGTTGTCCCAAAACTATTAAAAAAATTGGGTCAAATTCATGAAATAGTTTTGGCTGGAAAAATGACAACTTTGATATGTTACATTGGCAAAACTGCTGGGTAAGGAATCAGCTACCTTTCATCTGTTGGTTTTGAAACTCTCCTAACTTTATTTGTCTGAATTTCCTCTTTTTGAGGGATGCTGAATATAGATCTCAGCAGAAAGCTTTACTAGGTATCATCTTGCACTCTGGGGCAGTGTCTCAGGAGAGTCCCCAGACACACTCTTGTACAAAATGTGTCTGTGTTGGCTCCAAATGTATTTAAATACTTAATGGAAAACGAATCTGCTCCAAAAGCTGGGACTGAGGAAAACCCAGACCAGAATTAAGTACAACCAGGTGGCAGAGAACTCCATATTGGAGGGGGAAATGTGAGGTCATGATTTCTCAGTGAGGAAAGGATCTCATCCTATTTAGCCAGCCCAGAACCATTCTATAAAACGATAGTTTTATTAGACCTGAAAGGTCTGAGGTTTTAATCTTTGGCATTCGCTTGATTTTCTGGACTAATTAATTGATAAAAGCAAGTTCAATAATTCTACTGGATGTCAGATTATTCTAAGGTTGTTTATTGTTTGTGGATCCAACTTGAGCACATATTCTGCAGCATATGAGAACAGTTATGACTCAACCCCTATATGATATGTGATTTTCCTGATTAGTCAGCAGCTCACATCTACCAAAAGATTAGACTGGAAATTATCTATAATATCTTGGACCAGAAATTCATAAAATATAGACTTAATATGACTTAATTTGGCTCCTGATTGACAAATGGTAATCTGTTTAGACTGCTTTGATGTCTTACTTTGTGTTTTCTTGGGATTTTAGATTTCCTCAACTGGATTTAAAAAAAATGATTCTATTTAATCTGAAGTAGTCCAGCATCATCATCAGTCAGGTCAGGATTTTCTTTGCTCCTTGTTGAGATCCAGACAAGAGCATCAACATTATTATTGTTATGTACGATATAAAGGATTATGGGCAACAAGTACCTTCTTCAGTATCGGACTCCAAGGGTCTATGTTTTACTAATTAACATATTGGTTAATCTGTAGGTTGGTTTTCACTCCCAGTTGACATCATACTCTGGTTTGGCAGCAGTTTCGTGTCTCCTGCTCCCTAGTTCTCTGTGACTATTTGTTTCTTTATATATCAGTTCTAAACTTTGATTACAGTTAACTTCAGAATTATAATTTTTTTTTTTTTTTTTTTACAAAACGGTATTATTCTTTCATGTATTGCCTCCCTCTGGGGTTGAGGTTTGTATTCAGCTTCACTGGAGCAGTCAAGCCGAGCTGTGCCCATGACAAAGGCAAAGCACGTACCCTACCTTTGCATCCTGAAATCCACATGCCAACTAATCCAGCAAAGTGAATAAATAGGGATACAGATGAGTGTACACGGGCACCAGTCAGGGCAGCAGATCCTCTGCAGCGTAAGGGGAAACTTGTGTGCCTAAAACGCACAGCGAGCGTATGTTTAGCGAGCCGTGTCACATTCCTGTTAGAGGCTAAAAATTCCGAAGTAAAATGTGTAGACAAGGCTGGTGTGAGAGCCTATTTAAGGAAATTGCCTCCAAGTCCTGGAGCCATCTGCGATATAAAAGTATACTGCACGGACTCCTTGAATAAAAGGATTCACTGGCAGGGATTGCTGGAAATCTCAGTCAGAGACGGTTTTCATGCAGCAGGCATATAGATCTTCCACATGATGAATCAGATTTACTAAGAACGTCTGCTGTTTGGAAATGATTTCAGGCTTGAAGAATGTCTTACTGGAGGCCTGGTTTGATCCAGGGGAGGGAAAGGGGTTCACATGCTGCTGGAGTTCTTTTGGGCTGACCTCTAGAAATAATAATCATATGGCAGAACCACTTGGAAACTAATGACAGCTCTGGTTGTGCACTGAAGTTTCCTTCATAGGCTGCAGAACTGATTTAGTTGGTATGTTAATACGGAAGTCTAAATTAAATCAGGCTTGTGTCAGTACTATCGAAGAGGCACATTCACTTAGCCCTGCAGTTTTATAAAATGCAAAGAAAGAAAACCATATGGCAGATTAGGGCAAATTGCTCTAAAATTGTGGCTGAGAGCCAAAGGAGAGTGAGCTTGAGAGAGTGTTCATGTCTGTTTGAAATATGCCCAATTTCACTCTGCTGCTTTACACACTTGGAAGTGGAAGGCTCATTTCCCTGTGAACTGAAATGTATTAAATGCTACACGTCTTAAAGAAAGTAATGTGTCCAGTATATGTGAAAGTTACAATAAAAACATGATTTTTTTTTTAATTGGGTTTAATTTACTACCAAAGACTGAATAAAAGTTCCTAGTGCAAGCCCAGGAGCATCAAGGAGGGAATGAACACATGTAATAAGCAACGCTCAGTAGACAGTCATGGCTATTATTACTGCATGTATAGCACAACAGTGACTACAAGATTTATGCAGGAACTGAGATCATGCAGCACTGAAAATAACTATAATAATGATTCCTGCCCCAAAGAGCTTTCAGTGTAGTTTTATTTTCTAAGCTATGAGAAGCTGCAATAAGGAAATGAAACAGAAAGGATAATAAATAAATGGCACTTTGAAAACCTCTTTAGTTTAATAACCTAGAAAGGTGTCCTAGCACTTTGTCATTCAGAATAAGGAGAAAAAATGAAATATTATGTTTTCTTTATAGCAGTTTGGCTTTGCTCCACAGTTCCTCTGAGTCACTGCGCCTGCTTTCTGTGGACATTCCACGGATGGCTTGGACCAGGATGAAACAGGGTCCTGAGGAACTAATACTCTGCAGTACCTATCACTGAATGAATACTGAAACACATGGTGATGGCAGAGAGCGACTGGATCCTCAGCAGTGCTCACCACAGTGGCCAGAAATATCCTCCACATTTCCAGGAGGGCTTCCCTCACATTGTAGGGATCCTCTCAATGTCAAGGTTTCTCTCCTTCATCTCAGAGGAGTGTCAAGCCAGAAAGCTCAGAACTGGCAGCTTCAGGGGGTTGCAAGTCCAGATCTGTGTAGGGCCTCGGAATCTTTTTTCTGAAGCCTCATCTCTTCTAGCTGTAGTCAGAACTATCCAGCCTGTGGCCAAGAGGACTGTTGCACCTGCCTCTGGACAGTGAGGGTAATCCTGTGTGTTATGGAAATTACAAATGCCAGCCAACATGACTGGGTTCGAGTCTAGGTGTCCACTGAATCTATAAGCCAAAGACAATATTCTTATATAGAAGCTGTGATACGTATTAGTAGAGCTAGAGTTGGGTGCCTCTGAAGTGGGACCTCTAAGAGAGAAATCCCCAGGGCAACTATTTCATTGCTCTCTAAATTCCCCACCCTTCATGCGACAGTTGAGACCAGTGGTAATATTTGGGTTTAGGGCCTTCCCATGCCTCGCTGGGTCCCTTCACTGTCTCTTGGCTGTAATTTCCTCTTTTATCTCTAAGGGTGCAGCTTCTGTTAATGAATGCAGCTTCCCTATCTTCTGGCTTGAGTGGGCTCTGGCTCCTTCATTTACTTGACTAGGCGAAAGTTCAGCATATCTGGGTGGAAATCACAGCTTGTGGCTTAAGGCTTCAGCAAACTTGGCTACTAATGATACACAAGTTCTGCTAAATGACTCGTATAGAAGTAGTGTACCAAACTGCACAAGCGGTGCCAGCTCAGTGGGTGACCCCACCAGCTGCCCCCCTACCCTCACGACACTACCCAGCCTACAAGCTGCCCCCAAACCAGCACCCAGTTCTCTGCTCCAAGCTTTAAAAAACCTTGATCTGACTGCTGAAAATGCTTTTGGAATTGCCCTCTGCCTTGCACCAGGGCCGTGCTGCACTGTGCTGCCAGTGTGGGGTACCCGGTAGACACTGCTCTGGTTTCCATGGTAACTCTCTCAGTGCATTTATAGTCTCTCACTTTCAGCCTTCATTAAATTGAACATTCAAAGAGACATTGATTAAAACATGACATTCCTCACACATCGAAAAACCCATTTTGTACAAAACCTTATTATGTGGTATAGATAAACTGTTTGATGGTCAAATTAGTTAATAGAAATTTCAGATGACATTGGAACAGACCACAAAAGGATGAATTAATATAAAGTTAAACATTTAAGTGTGTGTCTCAGTCTTAGAGAATGCAGACTGTAGAAATGTGGTACACGGGTGTACCATGTCTGCTGAATCCAAGCCTAACCTGAAGTGACCTCATTTAAATCTTTCTCAGTAGTGATCTTAAAAAGTATCGAGGCACTGTTGAATCAAGACATGCAGCAGTAATATCTTGGAGGACGAGTGTCTTTCCTTTCACTAGCTCCCATCCCTCTGCCAGCTGGGTCTTGCTGGACACTAGAAGATGAATATGGTGGTCTGTGATGGAAAGAGGTCTAGCTGGCGGATGTTGGGCTGGATGGTCCTGTGGGTCCCATCTAGCTCGGAGTGGCCTGTGAGCCTGTGAGGGAACTAGGTTTATGTTCACCACCCTGGGGTGTGCGTTCAGTCTCTGTACGGGTGATAGCTGGTGAGTTGGACTAGATGATCCTTGTGGGTCCCTTCCAACTCATAGTATTCTGTGATTCTGTGATCCCTCCACACTCTTAACATGTTTTTGAACACCAGCTGTTGTCCCAGGACTTTCTGCTCTTCATTTACAGGACTATAATATGAAAACTGTCTTCCTTTCTCACTCCTACCCTTGGGCTGAAGACCTTCGCTGAAGATTCTGCTCCACAGCGGAACTTGGCGGGCAAGGGGAAAGACAGCAGAGATCTCACAGGGGGGAAAATGCCCTAGTGTGGAAGGGGGACAGAGATGTGAATCAGAAACTCAGGACACTTATGTAGCACAGAAGGAGGAACATGACTAGCATCAACAGTACCACAACTGAAACAGTAACTAACAAAATATGGGGGGTGGGGGGTGGGGGGTGTGTGATACACAGTAATATCTCACTAATTCGCGCTTTGATTTTCGCTACCTCACTCCTTTGTGCATTTTCTCCTAGGAATATGTTCTGCAGATTCCTTGCTATTTCATGGGATTCTGACAGTATACAGCACCCATCTTTTAATATATCTTTTATTTTAAATAGAAATAAAATACATGTCATAAAGCACATCACCAGCATGAGTAAGTGTGAAGAACCAACCAGGCAGCAGCTTCCCACCACCAAGTTTGCTGACATGGGACTGTACTTAGCACGCTATTGGCTGATCCAGTATCGGGGGTGCTGACTGGTTCAAATACTATTTTGAGGTTTTCGCATTTTGTGAGGGGTTCTGGGAACCAAATCCCCGCGATATTTGAGGTATTACTGTACTTAGGACAGCAGAATTGCCATTGTATCATTGCACTGTTCATTGACAGTTCAATCTTTTGATGATATTAATTTCTATCTCCCTCCTGCTTCTGCCTCACTCTACCCTTACATACAGGGAAGAAATACCTGGATTTTGTGGAAACCAGCAGAGGTGATGCCTCTGCAAATCCTTTTAAACAGAACATAGTTATAAGGCTGTATGGACACCCAGGGATTTTCTAGTGTGCTGCTCCTCAAGTCTTTTGACTCCCACTTCCACAAAACCTTTCGGTAATTATGCCAAGGATCATCTAGTATAGCATCACCATGATGTTTTTCATTTATAACCAAATAAAATACAGCTACCCTGGGAAAAAATCTATTTTTCCCCATTTTGTTTCTCTGCTTGCATGCCTGAAAATATGTGTGTGCATTTGTATTTTGAAGCTGTGGAAGTTGTTTCAAAACATTTGTGAAATCGCCTTGTGACGTCTTACAGATCACCAAATGGTTCACAGAGCACAGCTTGAGAAATATTCATCCACATTTGATGTCTATACTGGGAGGAGATGAATTGCACCTTAAGGCTACCTCTGCACTAACAAATTAAACATCTCAAGGAAACCTCTGGGCACTGGAATTCAATCATCCCTACCAAAGAGTTACCAAAGCAGTGTGTAGCACAGCCTTGGCCTGAACCAGCTATTGCTTTACCAAATAACTGCTGGGCACAGAGATCACCACGCGTGAGGAACCACTCCCAACCTAAGTTTTCTGCATGGCCTTTCTTGTTTAAGAGGTCAAGAGAAACTGTAGGCCAACATTTAGTCAAGATAATCCACTTTGACCTAGCTGCAAGAGAATAAATGTTGGATCATTTGTTTTACTTTTATATATTTTAACTGGTGCTATAGACACTTAAATGTGGTAAGATTTAATACAGACTATCCGCCATATCAGAAGGTATCACCACATTTTATCCTGTCACCTGTCACTACAGAATCGGAATATTTCTTAATAGCTCAGTAGAAGTGATAGAATCTCCACCAGATTTCACGGTCTCTAGGATCAAATTGTTTCTCATAGTTTTTCCATTAGGGATTGCCTTATGTTTAATGGGTTAATTAAGCATTTATTTAGTGAGATTTAGGAATTGAAAGGTGTACCAGAAAAGCCTGTATCATCCTTATGGAAATGGATTTGCTTTCATTTTAGGTCTCCAGAAATACATGTTATAGCCCAGGTTACTAATATAGACTTTCACTACTTATGGACCATAATAACTTCCCCCAGGGGGTGATTCCTCCCAGAAAAAGAAGATATTTGGGAGAAGTAGAATTACTCCAGGGAAGATTTACAGACACTTCCAATGGTCATAAAACAGATGAGATTGAATTTTCATGTGAAATTGATCTCAATGATATAGTCAATATCAATCACAGTGAAAAAAAATTTCTAAAACAAAGTGAATAACTGGAACACAAGCGAATAACTGGAGCAAAACAGACTATTTAGGAAGGCAAAACTATCAATCCTAGAGTGATTTTCCCCATGTTTTGCTTTGAATTCAGGTAAAAGCTGAGTTGTATCTCTGTAGCAATGAAGTTAAAGTTATGTATATAAAAGACAGAGAAAAAATGGGTTGGAATCTGGATGATGCTTCAGCATTCTACATAAACAGTTGTACTTTTATATCCTTCTATACTTTGTGTGCTTAATTCTTTTAAGCCTTTTAAGTTGTTTACAGCAAGGAGTTTGTCTATATATTTGTTCAGTGAACAGTGCAGTAGTGACCCTGTGGTCAATTCTTCCTTAACGTGCTATCAAAAAGTTGCCAATGAATAATAATCTGTGTATTTTCTCTCTCCGTTTTGTCTAGTTAATGACGCAGTCACTCTTTAACTTGCACCTTTAATCAGAAGGATTTTCTATGATCATGTAAAACATGGGAAAAAAACCCCAAACCTCTGTAACTCAGTACTTGCTCAGATTTCTATCTGCTCACAAATCCCTTGCTTATATCTTAAATGCATCTACTCTGTTGCCTTGATTTTGCAATTGGACAGAAAAGAAGATTTAGCCAATTGCCAGATTAGCCCTGTGTGTAGCATGAGCATAGTTCAAGAGCCCTTATCAAGTTTTGGAGCAGATTATCTCAGAAAGTTGAAGTGGTTACCATGCATTTTGCTGCAGCTGTATTCTCCCAGAATACAAAGGAGTCATGCGTTTCAGTACAAGCCAACACATGATCTTTCTTGGTAAAGAAAAACACAATTTCTGTTGATATTTTCCAGGGGAACTTAACGAGGAAAAGAAAACAGGATTTGGGCAGATGGTGGGGACAGGCTGAATGCTGCTTATTCTGCTTGGAATATCCAGCAGACTCACTGCCAGGAGCAGTGCTCACTGAAAAAAAATAGTATTTTCTGGGCTATTTTTCAAACCTTAGAATTCTTGATCTAGCCTGTGAAAATGCCAAAACCCAAGATACACCTCAAGCAATTTAAGCCTTCTCACCCACGCCTATGCTCAGTGGCTGGAGGCTGGGCTGCCTCCTGATGGAGGAGGGGAAGCAGAGACCACCGCAGCCAAGAACAGATGCTCCCATTAGCAGGGGACAAATCCAAAGAGATGCCAAACGCCCTGTTGAGTTCAGTTGGAATCAAGGTCATTCGGCATCTCAGCTGATCAAGTTCTAGGAATTTGCAGCCTGTATTTTGCACATCGCCCAAGAGCAGTTAGTCATGTTCCTTTCAGCAGGACTGCACACATGAGCAGCCCTGCTCTGGCCGGGAGGGCTGTGAAAACGGCCTCAGCTGTGAAGTGCTGACTCTCTGTTATTGCGATGAATGTCACCGGTGGGAAATCATTGTTGTGGAAGTCCTTAAGCCATGTCCCTCCATTATATCTGGTTTGAATGTATTTGAATAAATTTAGGAAGCAATTAATTTCAGCAGTAGGCAATACAACATAGACAATGAACAATAACACTACGCTTTTCAGGCATATTAATTATACTCAAAGACTGAAGTGAAACATGAGAATTTCCAGTCCTAGCAGCGCTGTTGCCACTTCCACAGGGCCAGCCCATGGGTGTGAAGGTGATGGCTATGCTGTGTTGAGCCCAGCACACATCTCTTTTCCCTCAGTTTCTTTATGAACTCAACTGCTTGTGTTTCCTTTTTGCCTTTCCACTCTTTCTTTGATGCCTGCTGGAGGCTGTCAATGAGGTACTTGACCTCCCTTTGAGGGTCCAGGTATACTTGATTTCCTGTGCAGCTGATGCCAGCGCTGCTCCATGGCTCACTTGACGGGAAATCCTGGGAGCCAGCCAGCTGGCATCATCTTTGCCGAAACCTAAAAATGTAGTTTTCTCAAACTTTTAAGACTTTATCTGGAGACTCATAAATCCTATGCCCTTGCCCAAGCTAAGACAGCACGTGTAACAACATACAGCACGCTTAATTGTGCTGGTGAGTGAAGGGGTGAACACTTTCCAGGGAAGTGTGCCATGGATGCAAGAGGCCATGCACAATGTATTTTCATTGAAGCAGCTTGGAGTTGCCAGTAATGTTCGTGTCTGAACTCTTTTTTTGATATGCTTGTTAAGAGAGAAGGTTTACTCTAAAAGAAAGAGATTTGAGAAAAGTAAATGTTGTTTTTTTGTTTATTTCAGCCTGTTTACTTCCTGGATTTGGCAGCATTTTCTCTCTAGTCAGCAGCATAGTTTCCTAAGTCCTGGCAGAAATATTTTACCCTATTGTCTATTTGAGTCTTTCACACAGAAACAGGAAAGAGAAGATTTTTTTCTTAAAGTTTTTCAAAGCCTGTGAAATACAAACAACAAATTATTGTTGTTATTCTTGTCCTTCTTCCTCTTCATCCTATAGCTTATTACATTTTTATCGCAGTACATCTGCAGACTTTGTCTATATTTTATCCTTCATGGTGATACAGCTGTCTAGGTGAAGCTATGCTGGTATAATCCTTAGTGTAAACAGATTTACTCTGCTTTAAGCACCACTTTTCAATTTAAATTAAACCTCTTCTTAAGAGGTATAAACACCGAAAAATCAACTCTGATATTGGATTAAGACTGATCAGTTCAAGGTTTATTTGTCTCCTACTTCAAAATCTTTTGCATGTGGACCAGACTATATCTGAAGCTCTTTTGAGTAAGCCTATATCATACTCTTTGGGCAAGTATAAGCTTTCCTTTGTCCACTTCCAAACTGAGAAGAAACTATCTGATTTTATTATGTGGAATAAACCCTTTATTCCCTAAAATAAACATTTTATTCCCTAAAAGGAAAAGGGAATAAACCTTTTTGAGGGCCAGCTCTTAATTCGGTCTAAATGCAGAAGCAGATATAAGTCTTTGTTATTCCACAATAAGTAGACACAATGAATTAATGCTCTTCACAGTATAAAACATAGATCTCTCTAAAATACCTTTAATTGTATCATGGGCTGCTATAACATTCCCTTATATGTTCTTTAAAGGAACATCATCAGACCAATCGGTTATGGCAGAAGATTCTTATGTCTGGAAGTAATTTATAGCTATAGCTCTTTGGATGTTGACCAGCTAGAGCTCATGGACAACAAGCCAGTGCACACAAGTGCAGTGCTGTACCTGGTTTGAGCTCAGTGCACATGGGATGCTTCTGACTTCTTGGAATTGCTGCGCTCAAGTGCATCCAGTAAATCCAGCATCAAATAGGACAGACCTGCCTGATGTTTTTGAACTAGCTAATGCTCCAACCCATGCTGCACAGGGCTGCTTCTGCGATTCTGGCAACTTAAGGTAACTGAGCTAAGTATAGTCTGACTTCTGTCCACTCTGCCCTCTTAGTTCATAATCATAGAATCACAGAGTATCCTGAGTTGGGACTGGACTCACAAGGAGAATCAAAGTCCAGCTCCTGGCCCTGCACAGGACCATCCCCAAGAGTCATACCATGTGCCTGAGAGTATCATCCAAACACCTCTTGACCTCTGTCAGGCTTGGTGCTGTGACCACTGCTCTGAGGAGTCTCTAGCGCCCAACCACCCTCTGGTGAAAAACCCGCTTTTCCTAATGACAATATGAAAATAAAAATAGACTTGTCCAGATTCACCAGCAAACTGCCCTACTTTTTGCTGCTCTGGAAGAAAACTTTATAGCACATACCCATGGAAACTGAGGTACAGATATGTGTAGTGGTGAAAAAAATCCAGAAAACAATGGACAACTGTAGTTTTTAATATATATATAAATCTTTTGTATCTTAATAGCATTATTTCAACATTCTTTCTCTTAGATAATTTCTTAAATTTTCCTTTATTTTATTTTCTGCAAGTGGCAGAACACTGTGCCAATAACTATGCAGCAGTTAACAGTAGGTCTTGACAGACCTGCAAGGAAGAGCTACTGATTGTTTTCTGCTTCCTGCAAACCTACCTAATTGCAGGTGGCTTTGCTTCGATATCCCTGTTAGAGTGTGACAACAACTATGGCAAAAGAAGTGGACCACTGAAAATACATATTCCAAACTTTAAAGATGGAAGAATTTTTATTTCTCCTCACTCAAGCCTAGCAAAAATTTGAACACATAAATGAAGATGTATTCAAAATCACAGTTTCTCTGCATGTGACAAAGGTTGGAGACGGAAACACAAACAGTGCCCAGCTGTAAAGATAGACATCATATATATCCTATACTTGACAATTTTTATATATGTATGCCTATATAAACGTGTGTGTATAATTTTGAAAAGAGATGAAACTGGCTTTCACAGTTGAGCTTGGAGCACGCTAGATAATTCAATGTGTGTTAATTCAATGGCTAGTTAATAGCTAATTCAATGGTTAATTTAATGGCTAGTTAATTCCATGTATACCGTGCTTCTACAAAATGTCTTTCTCTAATAGTGCGATCCTGCTACTATGCAGACTGTTAACCTTGATGCCTCAGAAGAAATATATCCTCGAGTGGATTCCTGCTCCTGTGCACAGCAGAGGAAGCATTTTTTTGTTAATTCAAAACTGCTTCTTCAGCTGGGATTTAACAAACAGGTACATTCAGCCCAAGCCCAAGGTGTCTCATCTGGTTTTGACCTATACATTGCATTTTATATCAGGAGAATTCTCATTGAGAGATCTGCTTCTGTTTTCATTCATAAGAAACTGCCATTAATTTCAGCAAGACTGGGTTCTAGCTTCAGCCCTGTAATACAACTAAAGTGAGAATAAAGTAGCTTTAATCGTATCTACAACAAAAATTTCTTAGCATATGACCTGACATACCTTATTTTGGGCCTTGAAACATAATCAGTGATCTTTTCTTTATAATGCACTATCTAATAGGGAATAGAGATATGATGGATCTCAGGCACCAGTGGTGTGGAGAACTAATAGCCTTTAATTAGATTTCCCTTTGTTCACCTCATGTCTAATGAAGCAGCAAATTCACAGTTCAGTTGCAAATAAGGGCTAATCAAAGACAAAATACTAATTAGTTTAACTTGTGCTCATGTCTTTCTAAGATGAAAGTCTTTTATTAGTGTTTGCTTTTCACTTCTTTTACAGGAAGAACAGGTCTTGTAGATAAAAGCATCCCAAAACAAGTATTCAGAACTGGCACCCCAACTCTCAGATTGAGAAAATCTCATATCAAATGTTGGAACATGTTTGGTCTTCATTTTCTCTGAGAAAAGCAAAGGATATCTACTTTATCCCAGTGTATATCAGCAGTTTGATTCCCACAAGATAAGTGGTTCTTATGCCACCTCCAGTGCCAGGGGACAGAAACACTCTTCACATGGCCAGGACTAATATCTGCGTATTAGGAACCCAGCTGACAGAAAGGGTAGGTGGCATTGTCAAGAGAAAGAACGTTATCACCTTTTCCTTCAGGAGAGACAACACTCTTGCACCCTGGAAATATCCAGATTCTTTTAAGGGCCTCTCAGGATAACAGCAAGCTTACAAGAACACTACATGCAGCACTCAATTCCGGAGATTTCTTGGCATTCAAATGGTGATAAATTGAGTTAAAACCCAATCTCTTCCCTATTCTGAGGCTGGTCCTAACAATATCTGCAGATTCGGATGAGGGCTTTTCATGACTTTGCACATTCCAGCCACCTGTTTATTCTTTTGTATATAAGTAATGCTATTAAAAAAAAAACCACTCACAAAAATTGCATTCTAGTTCAAAATATCTATTTCTTCTTGTTTAGTAAGGAAAGGGTTGGGGTGTAATGGAAATGAATGAGAGGAAAAGAGAACAGAGGACTGGTAGTTTTCTCACAGGAGCTGCTTTCAAAGTAGTTCCCACTACATGCATCACCTGTGCAAATTGTTGTGCCAGCTCTGCAGGCCTATATAAGTGATGATTGTAAAATTTCGGAGCTCCATAGGTCTCTTTGAGCATAAACATTCTTTCTGAAGGACTAAACATGTGCCCATGCTCTTCTTAGCTTCTTAGGCTTAGTTTCTGATTGGGGAAAAACATTCATTGATGGCATCATTTAGACACCATAGGCTGCAGAGCTTCAAAATTCATTCACAGGAAATGACACAGATTTGTAACCTTTGTTATGCCTTTTTGATGAAAATGAAATCCAAGACCTACTTAAAATAATTAACACTAGGGAGTGAGGGTTGATTTCCAGTTAGGAATGTGTGACTTCAGTCCTGCCTTTTTCTTTGGTTTTTTCCTACTATTTCAGGACCTCCTAGATTCACATTTATATTGCTATCACCAACATGAGTTTGAGTAGGCTCTACTTAAGTCTTTAACAAATTTAAGATAATATATATCACAAAGAAAGTTCCCTCTCCAACAACAGTAGTTGGTTGAGTTTGTTTTCATGTCAGTCTAAAAGGAAACACTCACCACCATGACCATCACCCTGCCAAACACAAACATCTTAATTTTCTGTTGTGTTTTATGTCCTTTGTGTCCTCTGTGCTACTTCTGAGATTTTTTTTTAATAAGAAACTAGTGAAACAATATGATTGTAGATAGTAGCTTTTCATTGCTTCAACCTGCCTGACCCGTCAACCTTGGTGTAAGGAGTAGGATGAACAGGGAAGTAAGTACATGGGCAAAGTTTCTGCTGCTGTTCAGACACAAAAGAGACACTTGAGCAGTGCAATACTTGATGGAGAGTCCCTCTTCCCATCAGTACTCTGTTAGAGCATCAGAGTAAACATGCAGCCTAGCCCTAAACAACACTGCTAGCACAGCCTACTGTAGATAATTCCTAGACAAAAAATTACACTGGCCTGATTTTCCTAGTTTGTACACCCAAACTACATCATTTTCCTCTAGATCTGAGACAAAATTGCTTTGAAATAGAAGCATATAGAAGTATGACTTGGAAGGGTTACCTGCTTTATCAACTGCGCTTTGCTTTGTCACACCTCTGACTCTGCAATAGGATCATCATACCAGGAACTGTCACAACAAGTGGAGTTTGAAAGGTGAGGTTTCTTCAAGGCCAGGTATGTATCTAAGGAGATGTTTGCCCTGGAGACAAATCTGAAAACGGAAAGGGAAAAAGTCAATGAAGCAGATCCATTTTCTTATGAATAAGTAATTTAAAAAGTCGTTTATTAATTAATTCAATGAAAAATTAATTTTAAAATCTGGTAGTTTCTTATTTCAACCTATTTTAATAATTAAAAAGGTAAAAATAATAATTAAATGGATTTTTTTTTTCTCAGCTAAAAATAAGCAACTCATGCCAATCTTCCATCTCTGCTTAACTCTTGATAGTGCAAGCCATGGCAGACAGCCATTTGTAACCTAGCCATCTTTATTTGCAATTCCACACACACCATCACAGAGCTAGCTAAGATGTAGAGTATCCAGATTTAAATCTCAACAGTTAAAGACACAGGGTTTACCTGAACCTACTTAGCTTCTGAATTTAAAAGGTATTGTCTTTTGTTGGAGAAATCATAACTGGTTGATTCCATCAATACAATTTTTTTGCTTAGAAAGTTCTCGTCCTAATACTGGCATGGTGTGACCCCAACTAGCTATCCACAGAGTTTAGCACATTTATTGGCACAGGGGGTCACTGTCAAAGTGCTGTCAAACCTTTTTAGAGAGCTAACACCGCACAACGGGATGTTATGTTAACCTGTGTCCTAAACCAGTTTGTAGAAGCAGTAACTACACAAATAACGTTTTTACAGAAATCAGTCCTTAAAACAGGTGATACAGTAATACCTCACCCTTCGCGAGGAACAGGTCTCCCCAAGGTCTTGCAAATTGCCAAATTCACAAACATGCGNTGTGGGGAGGGCATAGGGGAACAGAAGCCTCCTTCTGGCACAGCAGCTGTGGTGGCAGCATGGGCACATCCCAGCGCTGCCCCATCCCAGCACAAAATGCTTGCCCCACTGCCGCTGTGGCCAGGCCAGACCCACTTTCCCTGGACCTACATCATTACCAGGTGCGCCAGGCGCACTGCCCCCAGGCACAGACTGCATTGCCTTCCCCGCCTGTAGCCATGGAAACAGTAATGTGCCAAGCAGNAACAGTAATGCGCCAAGCAGAGGTCAGTCTCCTGGCTGAGCTTAGAGTAACAGGGGACAGCATGGCTTGTGGCGGTGCTGCGCTGGGTCTCAGCAGCTGCCCGGTGCATCCCACGGTGTCAACCTTCCACTGTAGGGACCGGGCATGGAGTCACACAGGAGTGGGCAGGGACCGGGGTGTGGCGCCATGGGAGTGAGAAGCACCGCATGCCCTCCCCGCGGGACCGGTCTGGTCCCACCCCACAGGGAGTGCCAACACTGCCCCTCAGCGAGGCAGAGGCACTGTGCATGCGCCAGCCGGGAAACTTCGTGACTCACTGAGGCAGGTCTGCGAGAAAATCTCGCAAATCAGTGAGGTCGCAATGGAGAAGTCGCAAAGCAGCGAGGTATTACTGTACTGCTTCTTATGAACTAAGCTGCAAGGAAAACCTCTTGGTGGGTTCATTTCATGAAACCTGCTCACAGCAAAAGGACACCGATCACATTTCCCCAGACCAAAATTCTATGTTTCCATATAAGTTCTTACCATATGAAAAGTAGATCATGCTACGTAAATACATGGTCATGTGCTCAGCCACTGACTTAAATGAAAGCAGTTACAAGGAGATGTGACTCAGTTTGCAAGAGAAATGCCTTCACTTTCATCACTACTAATGTAATAACACAACTATCTGTGGTTTTTAAAAATATAGAAAAGAAAAAAAAAATCCCAACAACCCCAAATGCACATTTGAGGCACCAGGAAATGATTCCTCTCATAAAATATTTAATCTCCACACATCAAAGTATTACATCCATGCATTGCACTGCTTGTCTTCTCCAGCCATTTACACCCTGCTAAAACTGACATTTAGAATATAACTAACCTCTGTTATCCAGCAACAGGCACTTCACTAATCATGAAAAAAGGAAGTTCACTAAGATTGAAATTATTGAGATCAGGAGTCATAGATGTGACAGGAAGTTTATTAAAGACCAAGAACAAAGATTCCTTCACTCAGCTGTAACGCAGGTCTCTTATCTGTGGTACCAATCGTCACAACATTTGTATGATGTGGAGATACTCTGCCTTTTGAGGTCCTAGTGACATCAGCAGGAATCCCATAAACAAAACTTAACTGTGACATGAGTTTCAACGTGGAAAAAAATTAACACTTCAACCTTCAAGTAAGTCTTATGCAAGCAAGAAAAGCAATAAAATGCAAAGTATCCTTCTGCAACTTTGGTTTTTATAAAGTGGCAAGCTTTATGTCATGAGTAACATCTCAGGCTTTCCAATGGACAATTTTTTATTATGTTATGTTTACTTGGGTAATGCAAATAAATCCCATTTCCAGCATTGTTCACACTTGTATTCTTAGTCTATGGCTTGGCATTTATTTTGGAGATGTATTCCAGTTCCTTTGCTGCTTGTTAACCACTTCATTGGACAAAACTGTTCTCACTACACTTGATTGTGCCAAGGTTAGTCTATCTGTCACAATAAGCTTTCTTTGACTTCATTTAGTTTGAAGAGTTCAGTTTATAACTAGGGCGTTGCCAGTGCTTTAGTTCTCAAGACCCAGCTTTATTATTTCTCTTCTTAATAGGAGTTGTTGTCATTTTCAGATTAATGGTTTATGATTTACTTGATTTATCTTTCTACTCTTACTCTCCCTAGAATGGACTATAAACCCCAGGGTCTGACATAAGACAACCAGTAATAATTTCTTTATGTTGCTCCTTGATTACAAAATACTCGGAAAGTATTGCAATACAAAAAGTAAATTTAGGAACCTAAATAAATTGAAAGTACTAAAAGAGCAAAAAGGCCAAAAGATTACTTGACACATTCGAAGTCAGCTGGCATTCTATAAAGTAATGTCACTGTTCTGATCAGGAATATACTTTCTAATTCATAGTTTTTTCATTCTCCTGTTATTTGTGTGTAAGACACAAAGTAACCAGTCTGCTAGTGATCATATCTTTGATCTTAAGCATTTCATTCTCATAAATTGAAAGAATTTGCAGACTGAACTACTTTACTTAAATAACTCCCCTAGTCAGCCACAGGTTGACGACAGATTATGGATGTGATGGTTTCTGCCTGTCTTAATAAATTCCTGAATAGCTGCAGATTATTCTGTGCTATGTGTAAAACTAAAGCAGAAGAGAAACCTAATATCCCCTCCTTCTTTCCCTCCACAGCTGCCCTATCTATATTAAAATGATGATCCAGTTGCAGTCTTCATATGTTGTGACCATTAATGCTGGTAGAAAGAAAATCCAGAGCACGGAACCTATTGACAGAGGGTACAATTTGTTTTGTGACATGGCGAATTTGCTGTCAGCCTTTGCACTTGAAATCCGCTCATGAATATCTGGGTATAGCTGTTTGCTCGCCAGAAACTAAAAATAATTACTTTAAGAGAGGGGTCAGAATTTGCAAATATTTCCCTTTGACATCTGTGGTCTCAGATGCTACTCTAGCCAAATGGAGATTGCCAATCTCTGTTCGAATAAATCCAGAAAACAGCAGAGTTAAAGCAATTCCTTTTTTTTTTCCTTCTGAAAAGAAGTATCATAACTGGCTAAATAGGGTTTACACTGGAGAAGAGGGGAGAGGAAGGGGGAGCATGTGGTTGTGCTGTAACACGACTCCTTACTCATCAGATGGCACCCATCATCATCACAACCACAGCCTTTCAGTGTGCTGGAATAAACTAATTATCTCAGTGACAGCTCAGGTTTTAATCCCCATTTGTAAGCATTTGTCATGAGGCTTGGTCAGCCAGTTTTTAAAGATTGCCATGAATTATATATTTCTCCCTTTTAAAGACTGCCTAAATAAGGACAATTACAACGTCTTGGAATGGGTTTCAATAAACACATTCACGCTTGCTGCTGCTGCCAGACAATGTGAATAGGACAAAGATTTTTACAGTGCTGATTGTAAATTAGAGTTCTAATATTCAGCTCTTCTAGAGCTGAAGACTATTGAATCCCCACGACAATACGCAGGGAGAGATCCTTCACATGCTACAAATCAATGGAGCCACGCTTTTAAAGGAATAAGATGCTGGACCCACAGAATTTATTGACTACAGTAGTGGGAATTTAAGTTTACATTTCCCTTCGTTCTTCCAGTCTGAATGTCCATTACCTACACTTACTGAAGAACAAATAAAAGCCAGGCTTCATCCTCCTTATCTCTAGGGACTTATCTGGGGTCCTGTTAAGTTACCCTTCATCTGTTCTAAGTAAGGAAGTAGGGGATATTTGTCTCTCAAAGACCTGGGTATGTGGCACAAAGGACAGACACAACAGATAAAATTAAAGAAAAAAAATCATTTTTAAGAGAGCAAAACAACCTTGTAGTGAAATTTATAGTGAAATGCAATTCAGCTGATGGTGAGATGACTATATGGTGTTACTCAGTAGTCATTAATATTACACTCATTAGCACAATGCATGGCCTTCCTCAAAGAAAACATCTCACATTGAAATAACTAAAAGAAACAGCTAAAAATCCTTCACTTATGCAGTGTCTGCTCACAGAGTACTGTTCTATAAGGTCTGAATGAATCAGTGTGGCAGTCTTCTGTATGGTGTACCTTAATATTTAACATATAGCTTCAGGAAATATCTTCAGAAAAAGTGCTATTTACTGCCCTCTTCATGATTTTTAGTAATTTAACAGCTTGAGCCAGACTCATCACTGGTGAAATTTGTTCTCTTCAGCTGCATTAAATGGAGTTACAGCACATCGGAATTGATTAGGGGCTTTATATTCTTGATCTTCAGCAATTTTCCATGTAGTGTAGGCTTCCCATGTGTTTTACACCCACTTTTGGAAACCTGGAAAGATAAACAAGTAATAGAAACAGACCACAGGTAGAGGTAATAATATAATATAACACTAAAGTTATATTAGTTATTTAGGCACTACTTTCAACAACTCATCAATAATCAGAAACAAGGCTGTTATGTATTTATCAACTAATTTTGCATTACTGGTTCAGTGATAAATGTACCATTTCTTTTCTAGTTGCCTACACAAGCAACCGATGTGACACTAAGTACTTTGAGTGAAAACATATTCTGGTACGTATATAAAAGCAGAAACACTTAAAAAGAAAAGGAGCAAATATCTTTCCTTTCCATTCTAACATTTTTTCAGGTTGGAACTGGTTCTTCCTAGTCACATCTCAGGTGTTGTCAAGGGTAAGAGTACTTTTCATTCAGTATAGGGTAACAAGAAGGTATTTAGGTGTTTTTGTCAGTCAGCTTTGTTTTCCAGACTGTTTTATGGTATTGTCTTCAGTTTCTGAATACTATTGCAATTTTTTTTTTCTATACTGCTTCCAATTGTTGCCATCTCTTTTACAAATGTGAACATCAAAAGCATGTCTACATTAATTTTTTTCTCGAGCAGAAAAGAAATGGGTGGGTAGTTACACACCATGAGCAGAGTCACCTACAAAGAGAAAATCAATTCTCTGCCTGTATTCTTTGGCAACCTATCCACATATCTCCCTAAAAGTTCATGTTTCAACTGTATGTTAGTTATGGTTTATAAATCCATGTCATGCAATCTATTCTGTGACTCTTCCTGTGCTCCAAATCCCTTCCCCACTATGAAGGTGGACTTCAAATTCCCAGCTCCCAGGTAATTTTATGTTTATTATTGTTCATTATTTATTTTGTTATTTTTTGTACTACAGTTGTAAGCTGCATTGATGGATCAAGGTAGGATACAAGGCTTGAGGACAGTCAAGGGTTGAAGGCGATGCTCAGATTATCATTCGACATGAAGGGTAAATGTGGTAGAGATCAGGAGAAGCAGTAGCTGCAAGTGTGTATTTGTTAGAAGTGGTGATCACAGGCAGGGAAATACATGATTCACTTCATCTGTGCTGAATTCGATTTGTCAGAAGAGTACACATTAAAAGATGTCAGAGAGAGAACGCGGGACATCGTTTTACACAGAAAGGTTGTACCTGCACTAACACACAGTGCAGACCCAGGTGCAGGTACCTGGAACTCATCCATCCCACACTTCCAGAACACTCAGCAGACCCTGGGAGCATTTTGACCTTGCCACTACTCCAGAAAACAGTCTAGGAACTAGCAAAGGTCAGGAACCACTCCCAAAGGGCAAAATAGATAAAACCATCCTGATATGAAAAGAAAAAAAATGCAACACTATGGAAGTGGCCAAACATTGATAGCTACCTTCAAAATGAGAGAGTGGCTAGTTTCTTTTTTTGTACTGGTGTAGCCAAGTAATCATATCTGGAGTAGACTGATGTATTTTTGAATACAAAGAACTTGTGAGACATCTAGCAGGCAACTGAACCACTCTGTGTCAATGAGAGTACCCAAAGATGAGACACAGAGGGAGCAGACA
Source organism: Pitta sordida (assembly GCA_013390025.1). Taxonomy (NCBI): domain Eukaryota; kingdom Metazoa; phylum Chordata; class Aves; order Passeriformes; family Pittidae; genus Pitta; species Pitta sordida. Next base: position 49,177 of record WEKX01009944.1, on the reverse strand, counting down.
AACTGAAGAAGAAAGATGAAAAAGCCTTCGGTGATCTTTAGGCTCAGTACTTGGCACTAAAAAGGTTTTGGCACAGGCCAGCTTCTTTGGAAATTTCAATTTCTCTTTCTGACTGCACTGCTCACCTCAGTAGTTTGCAGGGCACCCTCCATTATATTTTTCCAAAATCTCATTGGTAGTGATTTTATCAACTTTCATGACAGTGATGAAAATGTTGAAAAAATGATTTCTAATGCAGAAATACAGACACGCATGAAGATTTTCTATTGACAGGCTATTCTTGTGGTAGCTCAGATAGCCATTTCTTAATCTCGTATTATGTTTTATTGCTAGTGTACTGTGTTGTATTTTGAATAACACTGTGAAGTATGGTGAAGTCATTCACCCTACAGGAGTCCGAATATAACTACAAAACTGTTTTCTCAAACAATCACAATCTCGTCAGAGCACCACATCAAATTCTCAAGAAAAACTAACTTTCAGAAAATTATCTTGATCAATCACATTTCTCACCCTTCACACCTTTTTAGCTGAAACCCATGTGAGTCCTCTTGCGCCCTCCAACCTTGGATTTGTAGCACATGATCCAGACTGTGATTATCCCAGGATTCTTACCACCCTTTAATGCAGAGTGGTACTATACAGACATTTGAGCAGTTTCATGAAGATGTCACATTTTCTCTGGAAGTTACAAGTAAATAACATCAGCCAAGGTATAGGAGGAACCAATTCTTTGAGGACTTGGTGATGTAAGAAAATTATTTAAAAATACTATATTTAGGTGTTTATTTAAATCCTTTTTATGTCCAGTTGGCTGGTGGATGGACGAAGATACAAACTCACAGATCATTGTTCCAAATGCAGAAAAAATCCCCCATACATATACTGAGCAATTCTGTATTTTCCTCCTAATTAATATCTTGATCATGTCCAAGAGCTTCGCATTAGAAATTCCAATTCTTTCTGCTTTTCATCAGGGTTCCTAGCATTAGTATGCAGCTCTTGGACTCCTCATTTTCCTTATGAAGTATCAATTGAATCTGTTCAAATCTCCTTCATTTTGATTGTACATTGTATTCGCATTCCAGTGAGGGAATTTGGTCCTTTAGCTGTGACCCACATAGCATCCTATTTTTACAGCTCTCTCTCCCACTGGAAAATCGCCCAATGCTCTGCTAAAATAAAACTTCTACTGCACAAATAAAGTGTTTTGCCTTTTCCCTGTCCTTGCTCACCTTCCAAAGTCCCAGCAGTCTTCCACTGTACTTTCTATAGATTAAAAACCTTGACGCAATCCACTGATGAAATCACATGAAAAGTGTGAAAGTATTAGAAAGGTAAGTGAAGTTTTGAAGCAAAGGACAAAACTATCTGATCTACAGAAGTAAAGACCTTAGAATGTAAATATTAGGCATTAAAATAGGGGCTCTGGCTCAGATTCATTACACAATTATATTGCATGCAGAGTATTTGAACAGAAATATGTACGATCTCATTGGGGCACACCAGAAATACAATCACAGTTGATCTTTCCTGCATAAGCATCATGCCAGGTGAGCAGAAGGCACTGCCTCCTTTCCTGCCTTTACTTTGGGTAGCAGAAATTTTGGCATTGTCCTAAATGAGAAATGGAGCAGTTATATACTAATACATGGTTCCTCTCTGGGTGCTCTCAGGGGTTCAGAGTGTTATTGCCCTGATCAAGCTCATTAAACTTCTTGCAGTTGTGAGAAGATTGTAAAAAACCACTTCTCCTACAGAATGAAGGGAAGGACGCGGCCACTGAGCAGCAAGAAGAGATTGGTCTATGTGCTAAGTTAATATGACTTCCCTGGTATCTGCAAATGTCCTGAAAATGTCTTCAGGAATCTGATATGAGGTGCCAGCAAAACTGGCTCTGCTGGCAGTTAAATCTTTATAATTGATGGAGGTCAGCTGGATTGTGTGACTCTCAGTGATGGAAGAGTAAAACTCAACATATATATCAAGAGCGTTCAGAAGTTACAGAACATTCAAAATCCATTAGCTAAAATTATCTTTCCAGATAATTTCAACAATAAGTGCATACTTTTAAGAGAATTTGTGCTTTCAAACTGTTTTAATGTTACAAATTTAAAAAAGCTGTATTTGTTGGCGGGTGGGGGTGGGGTGCTGATACATTGCGGACTGTGAACTGTCTGAAGGCAAAGTTGTTTCATAAACTTTAGTATCTTTAGGATTCTCCCCCCAAATGTCAGGGACACCAAGGCAAGATACTGTAAAGGTGAGAAATGTGATGTTACCCAAATTGCTAGGGAACCGTGTTAAGAATGTGCAAATCTTTACAAGATGTAGCTGTCTCAGCTTTACACTGCTACACTTTGTGCACAAATTGTTGGGATATAAGATGATAACAAGCACTTATTAATTTACTGAACACAATCTCATCCTGAAAGCTTGGTGGACGTCTCATCAAATTTCCTCTGCTATTTGTTCCAAAGTTTTTGAAATGAGAGCGCTATTTTGTGATGTGTTGAATATTTGACCACAGCAGATTACCTAATGCTAAGAGAAGCGGAAAACAGGTTGGGGTTCACCCGTGGTGATCTGAACAGTCATTTTGCAGAACAAAAAATGTCTGCGAAGGACCGGAATCACTCACAGCCACACAACTCTATTCCCAACTCCGGACAGCAGGGTGAGTGCAAGCATTTGGCATGTAAACAAGATCTTTCTGTTTATACACATATTGTAAGTATTAGGTGCTAGCGAGTTGTTTCTAGCAGATGTAAAACATCCGGATACTATTACATGTGGGAAAATAAAAGGGTTGGTGGCTCACTTGGAACTAATGTTCACCTTTTTTTTTCTTTTCTTCACCTATACAGGAGAATGCAAATCTTCTGTAGCCTGATAAAGGTTGCTAAGGCTGTTTCCAAGTCATACAAAAGATCATACAACTTCAGAAGTGCAAAAACAGGCAGCCAAGAAGACCCATTGACCAAACACACCTCAGTCAGACTTCACATTGTGTAGCTGTACATTTCTATCTATGGTTAGAATATAAATGTTATCTTTGAAATCTGTGGACAAATTTGGGCACCCACCTGAACCTTGGAAGTGTCACCTCTGTCTTAAAAATGGTAGTTGAGTGAGATCATAAAATAATTATTCAGACAGTTTGAATGCAAAATTAAGTAAAACATTCTGCACTTGCGCTCTCAGTCTTGTCTGACGCGGCTTTTACTGGCCACTGTGAAAGAAAGTGGCCATTGACATCTAAAAATGCACTGAACACATTCTCTTAAAAACCAGAGAAAACTGTCCTTATTAGTAACTGAATTAAGCACGAAAAGTTTATCAATTGGAATATCTCTGGAGTCAGACAGAAAACAAAAGCCAAGAAAGACACAGGGGAAAGACATATTTGTAAAATTCTTAGGAAGTGAAACTTCTATCCACAAGCTTCTGCTGGCCTATAATGCACTGTCAAAATATGTTTCTACTGATAACTTACTATCCACATTCATCTACCTAACTTAGAAATTGAAAAGGCTACAAAAAGAAACATCACATGCCTCTTCACCATCATCTTATTTGGGTGAAGCTGCACTGGTTTTACGACATCTTAAGTGACCTTTTTTGGGGGGGTCAGGGTGATCACAACCATAAAAGTTTCAGAATAGTCACTCCTGTGACTTCCACAGCTCTTTGTTGCTAAAACACAGGTAAAATGCAGCCGTCTTCAACACAGAAAAGGGCAGCCACCTTCCAAAAAAACGCCTCCTGAGAATGTCCAGACCAATCTGTACAGTAGCTCCAACAGCAGCCAGCAAGTTCAGAATAAAACCAGGCAAGACAGCTGGAAACCAGCCAGGTGGCAGCCCTAATTTACACATAAGCAGCAGCTCTTACATTTAATAAACCGGCACAGCTCCGTGGCACCGTGCCGAGATACATTAGCTGAAAGCCCACCTAGCCATTTTTTTCAGTGCTAACTCTCTTTCACACGTCTGCTGCCTTCCAAAAAGCTTGTGCAGTGTCCTTCAGCTGGACAGAAGCACACCTCCTCTTCCATAAGCAGAGATGCTGTACTTGTTGCAGGGCAATGCACAGCATTCCCGATGGGATCGCCTGGCTCCTCCACACGGTAATGACAGCTTTCGTTGTGGCACTGCATGCTCCGCTGCTCTCTGAGGGAATAATCATTTAGGAACTAATGGTACTAATCACAAACTCCCCCATGGTTTAGGCAACTAAACCTTTTTTTCAGACTGGCCTCATAATTTCATGTTCAAAGCCGGTAAAGTACTATGGTGGAAATAGATATTACCGCTCAAGATCATCACAGATTAAATAAGCCATAGAAAATGGCACAAATAATATAATAAGATCATATGCAAAGCTACGGTTTGGATTTTTCCTGGACTAAGAATGGACTTTTATGTGATTTCTAGTGCCATCCAGGATCCTATTCAGATGCACCTTGCACCTTCATTCGTCTGCTCTTTTCTCCTAGTGCTGCTCTCAAAAAACACACAGCAAGGGAGAAAACAAATTGTTTTATGAACAAATATGACACTGAATAATCGCTTTCAAAACTATTTTCTTGGTATTAGCAAAAACCTGTTTGAAAGACTCAGAGGCAAAATAGTGTAACAGTACAGCAGACAGTAGTTCATACTTTTCACGGCTACAGCACATTTGTTTATCTAGACAAAGAGAAATTTCGGCTAGAAGAGTTATGACAATTTGTTCTGTCTGTGGCAGGAAATAGTAATGAAACAATTTGCCACAGGACAATTACAGGGTGATGGTAAATGTCTTCTTGTTTTGTGAGCTAAGAGATAAGAAAACAAGAGACACATTTTATTGATTTTTTTTTTTCTAAGCATTCTTCGCATTCCTCTACCTGCCACTGACAGTGACTTTAGTGGCTGGCCAGCATTCCTTTAAGGAGCAAACAGATGGCAGGCATTTAAAAATCTCCACCCTTCTGTGTTTGGATCAGGACCACNATCTAGGTTGGTGTTATGCTCTGCGATGTGCTCTCGGTCTCTGTACGGGTGTTAGATGGTAAGTTGGACTAGATGATCCTTGTGGGTCCCTTCCAGCTCATAATGTTCTGTGATTCTGTGATTCTGTGAAAGACTCAGAGGCAAAATAGTGTAACAGTACAGCAGACAGTAGTTCATACTTTTCATGGCTACAGCACATTTGTTTATCTAGACAAAGAGAAATTTTGGCTAGAAGAGTTATGACAATTTGTTCTGTCTGTGGCAGGAAATAGTAATGAAACAATTTGCCACAAGACAATTACAGGGTGATGGTAAATGTCTTCTTGTTTTGTGAGCTAAGAGATAAGAAAACAAGAGACACATTTTATTGATTTTTTTTTTTTTTCTAAGCATTCTTCGCATTCCTCTACCTGCCACTGACAGTGACTTTAGTGGCTGGCCAGCATTCCTTTAAGGAGCAAACAGATGGCAGGCATTTAAAAATCTCCACCCTTCTGTGTTTGGATCAGGACCACGTTCAGTGTCGACACAGTAAGTTATACATTGAGTGGAAAGAATACATCAGTCAACAGGATAAATGAAACAGAAAGAATGCTTTCTAATAATATAATTTCTTCTCTGAAAGGCTGTTCTTCTTTAAGTAGTCACATTGTTTGACACCAGAAGTTGCTATGTGATGATAGTGAGCTTAGATTTAGCGACCATGGAAGTGGCACAGCTCTGGGAAATGTCCCTGGCATTGGGCTGCTTTCTTGGAACATCAAAAAATTGCACGAGACTGTGCCATGCCTCATCCACACATAGCAGGATTGGACCTTGTGACTAACCCAGTTCTTGTGTTTACTTTTACTCACAGGGTAAAATACTACCATTCATTCATCATACCTCTGCCTGTAGTTACTGATACCAAGAAATACCAATAGTACGTAGTAAAAACACGTGTATGGTTTATCAGTGACACTGTAGCCAATGAAAAGGGCCTGGGAACACACCCCTTTAACTTGGATGGTCAAAACTGCACCTTTAAATGCTGCTTCAAGGCGTGATCACGGTTTCCACTTCCCTCTTTTAATCTAGCTGAGCTGAACAGGGGAGTACTGGTACATAGATCTCCCGGATTCAAATGCTCCACTCACATCTCAGTCTGTCCTTTTGGCAATGCTGTAACAAATCAGGAGAAATACACATACACATTAAAGTTCATGTTATTTGCCTTATAAGCACAAATCTAACACAAATTATTTTTTACTTTACACGTAGCCACAATATCAGCAAAGGTAACACCCTCTGCACATGACCTGGTTTGTACCAACAGAATAAATGTGTTCTGCTAGAATCAAGGTTGCTAGTAGGTTGAGGTGGTCTTCACATACATAAATTTCTTACATTTGAAACGTACTGCACCCTTAGAACTTGGCTTTTGGTAATTATCTGAAGAAGCCTGACATCTTAGTACAGTCCATACAGAGTTCTGTTCATCATGGAATTGAAGAACTGGGGATCTGAGCAGGTTGAGACACAAGGGGAAAACAACAACAAACAAACAGGAGGAAAAAAAAAAAAAGACAAAAGAAATGTCTCCTTTGCTCTCACTAGAGTAATCAGGAGCCAGTAGAGACAACATGCACAATGTTAGGGGTCCTTCAGTCTCTGCAGAGGGACAAGGGAAAGTATCTGGTCTGATCTCTGTGGCTCCTCATGATACCTGATAACTGCTCGAGAAAGGAATGGCTCCCAGAGCTTTGGTATCAGCCCATCACTGCTGTCCAAAGAGAAGGCAGTAGTTGCTTACTTTGCAATAGGTTAAGTGAGGATGGAATGGCTGAAGAATACACTGATTTAGCACCTGGACTCACCAAGGGATGTTTTCAGGCATCTGATTGATGACTTTTATGTCCTAAAGCAATCCACATAAAGAGGTGAGGGGAAAGTTAAATGACTCGAATATTGTCTTTATTTTAAAAGTACATGTAGGTATCCATTAGCTGCGTGACAATAACAGAAAATCACCGTCTCTTCTGGCTGTGGCATGACACTTTTTACCTATCAAAGTTCAGATGATGAACTAAACGAAACACCATAAAATTTTGCATGTTTTATTAAGATCCACTTATGAGAAGCATGCTAACATTTATATTCTTTTCTTTTTATTTGCGAGTGCAATGATATTTTAATTGTTGTGTGGGTTCACATCAATCTGAAAAGGAAAAAATTGTTAAAAGACTCGAATGATTTTAGCATCATGTAAGTTTTATAACATACCTTTCAGCTCACTCCTCTTGTGCTTATTGAGACAAATGTTACTGTAATCAAAATAGTTTAAATAAGAGATTATGAAATAAATATGAATAAAAAGTCCTGAACTCCATAAAATATGGATTAGCTATGCAAGTAGTACTAATGCCTTTGAAGAAATCCTTTTAGTCTCCCAAGTAAATATATAATTAGGCAGTTTTTATTTACTCAGGAGATAAGAACAGGTTGAAGAAACTGTTAAGGCTCTTTGGCAACTTAGACAAACTTTTCTGTCTGCTGCCTGTCTACTTTGGAAATAGCTTTTTATGTAGCGCAGGGAAAGGCACCACACAACAGCAACTGCATCTACAGTGGTATGTGGATCAAAAGGTAACCTGAAAGGGAAAAATCTCACCTAAACTTGATATTCCCTGATTTAACAATCTGTGGTCTTATGGTTCTTTTTGTTGTTCACAGCCCGCTCTTTTCCAAGACAGGTAGATAATACAGACTGACACGGCTATAAAGATTGAGGCAGTGCTCTTGCAACTCTGGTTCTATTTCATAATAAATTCAATTTCAGCTGCACTGTGAGATATACATGAGCCTTTAACTAAGCAGAGTGTTACTCTGGGACACAACATCTCGCAAACAAATCAATGTCTCTGAGTCTGTTAGCATGAATACTCATAGCTGTACCTATTCAGGACCATGGCATCAGTCCTGTGAATAACCAAAATGCCAATCACTGCTTTTTAACACTTACTATACCTGTCCAGCACCTACTCTGAAATATAGAGCTTTAAAATCAGCTCAGAATAAGTCAGTATATTCAGATGTCAGATGTGATGAGCATCTTTTCTAACCATTTACCACCAGCACAGGAGTAAAACTATCCCTCCCTTTCACCTGTCACAAACTTAGAGCCTTAGATTCCCTGCTCTTTGCAAATTANCAGCTGTTAACCAGTTGCCTCTCTCTGCTCATCTCCTGGCAACACAGTGATCAACAAGCACTGCAAAACGCTTATAGCTAACTGGAAATAGGAAACAGTTTAGACATTTACCTAAAATCCAACAATCCAGTGAATCAGTATTTATTCACTTAAGATCATGAATCTGCTCACAGATTTACTTTACTAAGAGTAAATTTTTATTTTAAATTAGTATTACGCTTAATAATGAGCTTAAATATGTGCTCAACTAAGCATCAGTAAAATCAAAACACAGGCAAAAGATACAGACAGAATGTTTTGGTGTATGCACTGGTC
>WEKX01009944.1:19471-34798 GCA_013390025.1 Pitta sordida | reverse complement strand
TTGATTGATGAGTTAGGAGATCACAGTGAGCGTTGTCACATTCAAAAAGTCAGGGCTGATAAGCCTGCAGGACACAGATTTAATCCTCAGGGAGAAGAACAAAAAGCCGAGATGTGAAAGGCAAGAAGCAGCTGGCTTTAAATTAGTACCTATTTAAATGGTGTAGATGGAAATCGGCCAACTTTTAAAGCGATTTAGAGGAACCCTATTTTTACCCTATCACTAATTACTGAACTTTGTGAATTACTTCTGTAGTTTTTTTAACTCCATTAGGCATATCTATTCAATAGATGAATTCTTCAACACAGCATATCATACTACAGTTGTATTTCAGGGTGGGCTGCCATCGGTGCGAAGCTTATAAGCTATAAAGCTCTACAAGGTACTTGTGAAAAAGAGGTGGCACTCCAACAGATGAAGAATTTCAATTTGAATGCACTGAGAGTGCAACTCAACAAGAGTGCTGTTGTTAATGATTACAGAATCATCTCAGAGTAATGGAACCGTATTCCCTCCTGAAATGCCTTTCTTATCCTTCCTCTCAAGGAAAGGAGGAGGCAGGGTACCAGTTGTACAGGATGCATAAGAACTGCCACACTAAAACACTTCTAAATTTGTTTCCAACCTTAGCTCCCCAAGCTATTCCAGAGATACGTAGTTAATGTTTCCTAACTCACATGGTCATCTTGGAAATGAAACAACCACAGTTATTATTCAGAGGAATCTCACAGTGAGATTCAGAGGCATCTCACTGATATCCTTTTACATTTGCACTCCTTTTCTTGAGAACAATCGGAATCTAAACTGTGCTCCTAGAACATGATTGCTCACCTAAACATACTGTCCTGCCAAACCCCCATGCTGCCTGCCAAAGGTTTGTATGCACGTTCTTTCAATATTTGAAGTAATGGCTCTTCATCAGAGAAGATGCTGGATAAGACAATTTAGCCGAACTCCAAATAATTACTACTTTTTTGAATCACAGTAATATTTAGAAGCTCTGTCTGATATCCACATCACATTCCACTGCACATTTTACAGACACAGTGAAGTTTAGGACAGTGCTGGAGAGACTATTACCTGAGTACAGTGAAAGTGAGACACAGAAGGAGTGAGTAATTTGATCAAGGCTACACAACAAAGGTCTGGCACATTTTTACAGGAAAGGCAGGTAACCTAATATAAGGTTTAAAACATCAGAACATGAACTATAAAAAAACACTCATAAAAACGCACAAACCCCCCCCCCAACAAACAAAAATGCTTAAAACTTCAAGAAATAATAAAGTAAAAAAAAATATTTTCAGAATAAAGATATGTGTTTTCTTTTCCAGTGACAGAACCCAGAATCCTTTTAACTAATTTGTTGAGGAAATATGCCACAGCGGAATTTAGTATGACTGATTAAACTGTGTTAATACATTTTCCAGCTTTGGGTCCTCAGTCCCATTGCCCCATCTATGACCTTTCTAACTCAGGAATTATGTTACTTGTTCTACAAACAAGCATCCATCCGTGCCACAGGATATCATGGTTGAACAGAAATTATTTGAAGTCCAAGCACAAAACAAATAGTACATGATATTATGAAGCACATGTGTGTGTGTGTGTGTGTGTGTGTGTTTATTTGTTGAATATATTATTTATGATGGTATTACTGCCACTACACAAAATCATAATCTGAAGTGATTCTTAGAAGACTGATCCCTCTCATTTTGACCGGGTATAACCTGTAAATTAACCTCACACACATCACAATCCCAATATCTTTCCTAATAAGGTGTTCCCATGCAAAGGTGCCGTGTAGGGGTAAACAGTAGCTGGGAAAATCATTTCCCTTTATAAATCACTTGTATGGAAGACTCAGTATGTTACTGCTCATTGCTATTTCTTTTCATATATATTTCACTACTGCAAAACCATATACACATGACAAATGTAATGTGTATACATGTTCTGCTTGGTGAGCGTATCCTTGACTTTCCTTGGAGCTGTTACCACTGGTCTGACCCGGGATCTGTTTGCTGGAGGATGGTGAGTGGAATACCTGACCCTGAATGTATCAGCAATCCTCCAAGCCCTTCTTCTTCAGGCTGATGATTGCATGCTCCAATTTAGAGAGAAAAATTAGTCTATACATCTGCATCATGAATCTTTTTACCGGATTCAAGCCTCAGCTACAAACCCAGAAAAACCTGTAAGCACGTAAGATAGTCAAACTCACAGGTGAGAGCAGGATGAAGCAATCTTAATATGGATCTGCACGTGGTGATAGTTTTTCTTGAAAAAATAATATAATTCCAATTGAAGCCTGCCCATTCACGCTGAACTAAATACGGCTTTCCTAATATGTCATATACACCAAGAAAGATGTATTTCTCTTCTCAGCGTCTTATTATCTCATCCCTTTGTCATGCATTGATCACATGCTCCTGCCTTTCATTCACGAAGTCGGGCAAAACAGCACCACTGCAGCAAGAAGGATGCAAGATGCCTTTGGTATTCAACAAAACGAAGAAAATGGAATTGTCTTACCACCCTTCTTTGAACCTCGGTGGAAGTAGTTGTGCTAATTACCAAAACGTAGAGGAAATGACTCCCATTCTCACTTGTAGAGCAGTAGGAGCTGATTCAGTGTAAATAAGGCTCATTAAGTTTAATGCTGCTGGTGTCTGGCCAGTGTTGGCGCAAGGGAAGTTTTGCTTGCCCTCTCACTATTATTTCTACTGCAGCACCTTCTGTTTCCTTCCCGAGAATAAGGCAATTTTTAGCTATTTACGGGCAAATAGTGCAACCTTAACTTAGACTGGGAAGCAAGGAGCATGAAATAGCTGCTGTCCCATCCTTACTCATTCCTTTTTTTTTTTTTTTTTTACTGAAGGCAAATTATTCTGAAGGTAGGGAAAATCTGCATTTTTCCCATCCCTTTTTTTTTTTTTGCATTACATCACACAAACTTCTGAAAAAAAAAAAAAGTAGATTTTCTACGTTGAAGTGTCCGTGGTTACAAGAGGGTTTTTTCATTCAAAATGTAAATGCTAGTGTAGTATCAACATCTGGAGGGCTGTAGCCTTAGGCACCATTACAAGAAGCAAGAGATTTGGACAGGATACATTCAATCTTGCTTTAATGGTGTGATGCTCTGCCAAGATAAACTTCTAAGCTTAGACATATTTTACTTTGAAAAATGTTATCATCAGGTGTAAAGGAAATTCCTCCTTACTGTGGAGAGTTTTGCAGCAGTGTATCTGATGACATAATTACTACATGACTACATTTTTCTGAACATCTTTCCTGGCCTGAATAAATAAGAAGCAACAAACATTCTTCTTGTGACAACCTCATACACCACTGGATTTAAAGAACTATCACAGAATTAGTAAGGTTGGAAAAGACCATAGAGATCATCGAGTCCCAGTAAAAGGAAAGGACTCAGACTCTTACTAATGGCTCCATAACAGAATTATTTTCCATCAGCATGCTGAACTTGAAAACCATTGCTCTTAATTAAAGGAGGTCAGCTGTTCAAAAGCTTATTGCACCAAGCCTTTCTGCCTTCACTCTTATTTAGAATCTCTTCTTAAGTCATCACACCATTCCAAAGTACGTATTCACTTTTGCCATGCCTTGCTTTCCACAAAATAGTCGTGGCCTCCTACTGTGACTGCTCTGATGTTATGTGTGGCACCGTTCCCCAAAATTGTCATTATGCACATTCCTATGGACTGCTCCAAACTACAGTGATCCCCTGGAATTCACTGGGGGTCAGGTCTGGGCAGGTCCCGCGAGTTATGAAATCCGTGAAGATACCGAACCCATGAATATTCAACTACTCCCCGCCTGTAGCCACACACCCTCCACTAATAAGGTCTGGAGGGGTGGTTCTGGGAGCATGGCTCGTACTGTAGCACCTCATTAAAGCAGAGGAAGTGCCCTTTGGTGCTTCCCGGCCGTGAAATCCAGGGTCCAGGACATTATGCGCACGTGCGCGGTCTCACAACTCACTGAAAATCCAACCGCAATTAATTGAATGTGCAGACATGCGAGCCGCAAATAAGACAGGGATTGCTGTATTGCTGACTCTTCTTAGCATTCTCTGTCCATCTTTGTCCACTTGGTTCAGCTGCAGCTTTGAAGTGACTCCAGGAAACAGCCAGAAGTGAGGATGCACTCACCGCGTACCCTGCACGAGGCTCTAAAGGCAGAACAAAAAGGTCATGTCCGGGAAAAGTGAACATATAACACAGCCTTATGTGTTTGCCTTCTGAGCCTTTAATCACCGAGTAGGCATTTCTATGAAGGAGTGGGAAAAAAGAAGGATGTGAAATTCAAGTGGAATTATAGGAAGAACACAGCTCACCCAATGCCAAAATTTCAAAAGGCAACACATAATCACAGGGGTGACTAGGTACTGATAAATTCAGTTCTGCAATGCCTAACTATTAGACACCCTCAAATTAGGATACATGCTGCTGAACATTGCTACTTAGGGGAAAACACCTACTTCCAAAGAGAACTGAAACCACTTTCCTTAGGGCTTTGGAGCGTTCTGCCCCACAGAGCTCATAGTACAGGAGGATCCTTGAAGTAAATAATACTGCGATGATTGTGAAAAAGATTCCCAGCTGGTTTAAATCAGTAGAAATTTACCAAAATCAACCAGCTGAAAGTCAACTACAACAATGTGAATTAAAATTTTCCTGGGATGTCATTCCAAAACCTGCTTTTCAACAACTCAGACACATAGCTTCCACCTTCTTGGGTCATCTTTGCCTCCATAATCCATATGCATCACAGATGTAAAAACTCATACCTTTTATATCCAATTCAGTTTGTACCTTTTCACTGCAGCATTAATGTAGCACAAGTATTTCCCAGAAGTACGGTATTTGTCATTATAACACAGGGCTCAATTTATTCACTAAAGGAAAGGTTTGCAGAGCTCCTGGAAGTGGCCAGCTTCAGATAACGAGACGATTGGATTAAATATAGGTTTAGACTTCTTTTTTTTTTTTTTTTTTAATCTTTCCCTTTATCTCTATCCAAATTCTCACTCCCTTTTGGCTGCTGTCACTACAGCACTTCAGATTCTGGCACGGAACCAATGAAGGAGGTATTTCAAGAGATGGTAAATCAAGTTATTCAGTGCTTTCCCTGGCTTCCTTTCTCAGAGGTTAAATATGTTTTCAAACCAGTAAAAGAAGTGAAAGTTCTTTCAAGTCTCACTTCTCACAAGGCAGGACAAGCACAAGGGGCTTTTCTAATATTCACCGATAACGACATGCAAGGCTCCGAAGAGCTTTTTTCCTCCTCTGAGGCATGAGAAGCACAAAGGCTTACTCATTATCTTTTCATGTCATCTCCGAAATGACAGATACAGGGCTATCAGCATAATGGGACAAGGAATGTACACATACATCATGCTTCATTATCCACCTTTACTTTTAACTCAGGTTCCTAAGCCTGTTCCAGGAAAAAATACCAGCATTTATGTGCATATGAGAACTCTGTGTTAATTCCAAGAGAACAAGCTTGCACAAATAACAAAGTCTTAACATATAGTTACTCTCTGTATACAATAATATTCCAGTTCCAAAGAGGCTGAAACGCGTATTTTTGTAAATATATTGTAAAACCTTGATTTTATATTATGACTAACAAGAATATGTCTGCAATGACATAATTCACAGGACAGGTAGAAATGCCATTGTATCTCAGAAGGAGCTGCAGAAACAGAGCACATATTTTTGTAACCTTGTTGAGCAGTGACACATCTTTCTACGCAATTATCCTGACTTCAGCTACTAATGCAATGAGAATAATATAGCAAAATGTGTATGCAACCATCCTGATAGCTGGCCAAGCCAGGCTCAGCTATTTGCCAAAACACTAATCACCACTTCAGCACTTCACTGTGGCATGCCAAATGTACTCCTCATTTTTTACAGCAGTTGCTGACCAACACTCAGCACTTATTGTCAAACATGATGATATTCTATAAGAAGCAGTTTCAACTGCTATTTATACGCTTCATTAACTATTTTTGAAGGTTAATATGAGATATGGGTAGGAAGGAAAGGGGAAAAAATAGTATCACCACCACAGGTATTAGATGGCTTGTCCAAATTAGTTTTAAAAAAGGACTTTTTGAAATGGTGTTGCAGTCAAATAAAGCAACCACAGCTAATACAGAGCAGCCGGAGATACCTCTGTGGCAGGACGTAAGATTAAATTGTATAATGAGCATTATTTGTAAGGCATTATTCATTTCACCTTCAAGCAGACATCTAAGAAAGTCAAATGGATTGTGGCAAGTGTTCTCCACTGATTATAAAGGCAGTCTGTAATGACTACCTGAGATGTACATCTCTGCACTGTAGCCATCCCTTAAGGAGAAATGAATTCCTCTGCTTCATTCCAGCATTTATCCCTATTTTACATAGCAGAGCAATTCTACCTTCATTGCCGGGCATTGTCCCCTCATCATATCAGTAGAAATATGCTACACATCGAAAATCTGGTATTTTTTTCCTGGCTTAGTTATCAACGTGCAATTTTTCTGAAGTTCTCAAAACACTTCACAAAGGTGCTAACCATCACTGGCCCCATTTTACAAGAGAAGAAAACTGAAAGTTAACATGAAAATTAACATCACCTTGCCCATGATCTGCTACAGCTCAAAAGGTTGAATTACAACTTGAATCAAAACCCCGGGACACATTCCTCCATCCTGCATTTCACATTACCTTGGAATTATATCACCATCTACCATCAGTCCAACCCTGCTGCATACTATTAAACAAAATCATAGGTCTGAAAGGTGCACATGAATATTAGTAAAAAAAATAAAATAGGCAGTGACTGATGCTAATTATTTATTTTAAGACCTTAAGACGTGATACATCCACATGATACATCCACAAGGTGCAGTTGCCTGGCTGGCATTGGTTAAGCTAGTGTCAGAATCAAACACACTACAGTAGTTTCAAAATTATCCTGAGCCGAAGTTATTAGCCTTGTGAAGAAAAAAAACTTACTATCCTGAGCAGTAAGCCAGGCAAATACACTTTATATGTCTTTTGGTACTTGAGGTATCAACGGTCCAACCTGCTTCAAAGATTTATCAGCCCAGTTCAAACCAGGTGAACTGGGGACGGCCTTCATGCTCCGCTGCCCCATGTAGACACATCCTAAATTCTCTGTAAAAGCAGATAATCAAAATAATACTGCAGATTATTCTTTAAAAAAGAAAAGCATTATAGACAAGGATTCCACATTTTGAATTGTTTTTAAAAGTTTCTTAGATATAAATTAAAAAAATTTACTATAGGGTAAGTTGGAGTATAAAACTACACCTGTACACACATAAACATGTGGGTACATCAACACATACACAGACACATGCTTCTGCATAAATACAACACTGATAACTTTACCTATATTCACCCCACTGCTACTTCTTTTAAGTACTTTATACACCAAAACATGGTCTTTTTTTAAATGCTTAGAAAAGAAAC
Organism: Pitta sordida; assembly: GCA_013390025.1. Taxonomy (NCBI): domain Eukaryota; kingdom Metazoa; phylum Chordata; class Aves; order Passeriformes; family Pittidae; genus Pitta; species Pitta sordida. The sequence continues at coordinate 27,281 of WEKX01009944.1, read as the reverse complement.
ATTTCAAAAATAACTTTTCCAGAGTTGGCAAAAACTAAGCCCTCAACACCATAACGCACTGGAAGGAGGATGCCTTCCAACCTTGCATCTCAACTGCTGGCCTGCCAAGAACGGGTTTTTACCAGTAGTCTGAAACCCTGGCACACAAATGTGACTTTATGCACTGATTAATGCCGATCTAGCTGCCTGCACCCGGAATACAAGTCAAAGGAGCAGGAATGCCAGCAACAGTGCTAGTAGCATGTTTGAGGCAATGATCTTGCCAAAACGCTACATATTTAGCACTCTGGAACTGATGCAATGAAAACTGTTGTTAGAAGACTTGGGTAATTTCAGGATAGAAATAAAACACAGTAAATTTTCGTCATTAGTCTCTTCCTTTAATATAACCTCTTTTGAAATAATGCACATTTCTGTATTCCTTTGCTAATGTGACCCATCTATTCTAAACTTTGATATTAGACAGAATTGCATTTGAGGATATAAAGAACGCTTCAGTTTTGTTAAACCAAAATTGTTCTTAGCAATGAAATTATGCCACTGGAAAACAAACATACGCACTACCAGTACAGAAAACCTCAATACTCTAATGGCTCATAAATATTAGATTACTGAGGAAGAAGCATTTTACATGTGATGTCTGATCAGATGAACATAGCTGTGCACTACTGAATTGGGATTACACTTTTGGATGTTTCAGTCGACCATAAGAAAAAGTTCTTCCTATACAACGATCAAAAGAGAAATTAACAGTCAGAAATCAAGGATATACTTGTATAATAATTATATGTTTTTCAGTTTTGTCAGCCATTTTTTAGACTCTTTTAATTAAAGGGGGCAAGGGCATTGTGACTTAAGCTCCTTCTTCTGTCTTGGCATTTCAAATTACACAATCAAAATTCGGTAAAGATCACCGATTTAATTTTGATAAAAGCAAAGGCAAAACAAATGAGCAGTTTTAAAGGACTTTTTAAATTATGTTTTATAATATCATGCAGCCAAAACTCCATGAAACTTTATTTTCTCTCACTCACACCTTCTTCGTGGTGGCTACAAGACTAACATGTCTCCTGTCTTGTACTGTACTTTTTCTGACTTCACCTTGTCTTGTCACATACTGGATGCTTCTGCTTCAGCTTTTGTCACTTTTCACTTTTTAACCTGTCACTTCAGGAAAGGAGGAGTGGGGCAGTAGAACTGCCTTTACAATTCCATGAGAGACAGGTTTAGATGGCAATTGACAGCTCTAGATCTTATAGTGTGTTTTCAGATACTTCAACATGCGGCAGCACCAAATTTTTAGGACATTTGAACAATGCTGAGGAGCCCTAAAACATTCAAAGCAGAGCACTGCAATCAACAGGAATCCAGCGTTAAATGTGATCACTACAATAAACAGTTCATTAGTCACTGAAGAGCAAAAAAATAAAATAATAAACCCTCTTTGTTATGGCGCTTGTTTCTAAACCTCTCCACTTCTCAAAGTCCGCAATCTGTCACACCACTTTGCAATAATTATGCACAATAATCAGAACAAGACACTATTTTCGGCCTTCTATTGATCGTGGCTCACTTCAAAGGAATTTTCTGACTTACAAGCTGTGGTTCATACAAATCTCCCCTGCATTTGCCTGGAAAAAAATGAATATATTAAATATAGTATAAGTAGACCATAGGAATTGCCAAAACAAATGCAAACCCAGCTCTGTTGCGTCTGGTTTCTCATCTCTAGCAATCATTTGTCTTACCAGGAGATGAACAACTTTTTGAAGGCTTGGGTGTCCATGATTTGGCAAGGAAACAACAGGAAAATTCCACAGAAGCCCATAGGAATTAGACAAAGTGACCTTAAGGACACAGCCAGCTCTCTCCGGGAGATTATGACAGGAATGGTGAGAAGGAAGAAATTATAAGATATCAGAAGATTGTGGCATAGCTCTTCATACATTTCTGCTTATAGCCAGAGATACGCCAATAATTTCTGACACATAAATAAACAAAATTTTGACATGCTGATTTACTAAAGCAGGAATGGCAATAATAATAAACCCATCAGAACTCCACAAAGGCTTTCAATGTGTCTGAAGATGTTTTCATTACTGCAATAAGTGTTAAGTGTTTCCTTTGCTGTTAACAGTTTTTACGGCAAAGCTTTGAAGAATGTCCCACAGGTTATCAGCAAAGGCTCTATTCATTGCATATAAAACAAGAAGGAACTAAACAATCCAGAAAAGTACTTTCAAGTTGTGGCCAGGACTAAAGTTGGAATCACGACAGGACAGATCTGTTACTGGCACATTCCCAGTGAAAGGAAGCCATCCCAATTGACGCCAGCTGAGAGGATAGTCTCGTGTCCTTATTCCCTCACTTGAGTCCATATTTTTCTTCTTTCCCCTCTTACACTCTAGTCACCAACACCATTCTGGCCAGTCACTAATAGTCCTTAAAGGCTAATCTTCCTGTTAGCTTGAATTTGCAAATGAATTTCAGATGCAGGAAATGAAAGCCTTCCTCTCAAACATAAAGCAGATTCCAACTGAAAACTAAAGAATTCACGCTTCAAACCACTCTCCAAGGATGTGTCTTTCTATTGGTAACATTTGGAGATGTTTGAAAGAGAGCTAATGAGGACAGGTTTATGTGACTGGTTATAATTTTGCCTTCTCAACTGCACATTTCGCATTTGTCTCAATGAATTATCTGGTAAAATATTTCATGATAATGAATAGTCTAAAAGGCTTTGTAACTAGAGAAACATTTTGAACTAAAGTTTCAAAAACAGTCGGTAAAGTGAGCTCGTATAAAACAGCACAAAAAGCTAATTGCTAAAAAAAAAAAAAAAAAGCACACATAAACCACAAAAGGGGCAGGTAGAAAAGAAACTGGGTAAGAATCAGGAAAAACTATATTAGTAGCCCATTTTATAAGCTGTGTGAACAACCTCTGAGATCTTTTTGCAAAAGTTAACATATTGTTCTAACAAAACCCAGCTTTATCACTGCTCTCATATCCATGAGACCAGGGAAAAGGAATGTTAGGAGGAAGACTTTCCCTTGATGAAGAGTTTGGTAAGAGAACACGTAGGCAAACTCGACATCCACAAGCCCGTGAACCCTGATGGGATGCATCCATGAGTGCTGAAATAGCTGGCAGACACCATAGCAAGGCAGCTCATGATCATCTTTGAAAGGTTGTGGTGATCAGGAGACAAGCCTGATGACTGAGAAAAAGTCAATGTCACCACAGTCTTCTAAAAGGGTGAACTGGAGGACCCAGGGAATTATAGGCCAGTCAGCCTCACTTCAGTCCCTGGAAAGGTGATGGAGGCTTTCTCCAAGCACATGGAAGACAGAAAGGTGACCAGGACTAGAGCAGATTGAATCTACCATTAGCAAATTTGCAGGTGACACCAAGTTAGGTGGGAGTGTTGATCTGTTGGAGGGTAGGAGGACTCTGTAGAGGGACCTGGACAGGTCGGATCGATGGGCCAAGACCAACTGAAGTTCAACAACACCAAGGGCTGGATCCTACACTTTGGCTCAATAACCCCTGTCAGCCTTACAGGCTGGGGTAAGAGTGGCTGGAAATCTGCCCAGTGGAAAAGGGACCTGGGGATGCTCGCCAACAGCTGGCTGAACATGATCCAGCAGTGGGCCCAGGTGGCCAACAAGGCATCCTGGCTTGTATCAGGAATAGTGTGGACTGCAGGACCAGGGAAGTGATTCTTCCCTTGTACTCAGCACTGGTGAGGCTGTGTCCAGTTCTGGGCTCCTTAGTTTGGGAAGGACATTGAGGGACTGCAGTGGGTCCACAGGAGGGTAACGAAGCTGGTGAAAGGTCTGGAGCACAAATCCTGTGATGAGTGGCTAAGGAAACTGGGGTTGTTTAACCTGGAGAAGAGGAGGCTCAAGGGTGACCTTGTCACTCTCTACAACTGCCCGAAAGGAGGTTGTGGCCAGGTGAGGTTGGTCTCTTCTCCCAGGCACCAGCAACAGGACAAGAAGACGAAGTCTTAAGCCGCACCAGAGGAGGTTTAGGATAGACATTAGGAAGAAATTCTTCACAAAAAGAGTGATTAGGTACTGTAACGAGGTGGTGGAGTCACTGTCCCTGGAGGTGTTTAAGGAAAGTCTGGCTGTGGCCATGCTCTAGTAGACATGGTGGTGATCGGTCATAGGCCGGACTTATCTCAGAGCTCTCTTCAATTCTACCTGGTTCTATGATTCTGTGATTCTATGTACACAGCCTCACTGTGAAACATTTTACTTAGTGGTCTTACCTGTAGCTTTTTGAAGTTATTCTGTTTTGCTTTGGAATACAACCATAAGATAAGAAATGCTTAGATGTTTATCTAGCCATATACATAGGGTTTGAAAATCTGCTGCAAGTAAGATGTTCTCTGAGAAAGTATTATCATCTTCTGTCAAATCTAAAAAAATACATTTCTAGCCCTTCTGGTTTTAATGAAAATCTTCCAGTGCTCTCTGAGCAGCTAGAAGGGAAGCTGAGGGACAAGACTAGTACACTAACACCTGTCTGACCAGTCACTTTTGAAGAAACTAAATATACACAAAACGCATCAGCTATTGAAAGATGATTTCTGATATATCTAGGAACACTTAAAGGTGGAGCATTCAGCCACCAGCCTAAATGCAGTAACTCCTCTGTTCTTAGCAGCCAGAGTACTTTTCTATTATTAGACTATTTCTTATGAATAATATGATCTCAAAATTAGTTTTAATTAAATAGAATTAGTCCTCTGATTACTAGGTGCTCCTTAAAGTGCTTCTGGATGCACAGGTGAGAATCGCAAGAGGCCTCTGTGGTGTCTGTAAGTGAAATAACCCAAGTTTTCAACACCTTGGTCATGTGGAACATTACATAAGCACTGGGTATTATGTCTGGTACTTGAGAGGTCACAAGAGGATCTGTATTCTTTGCAAGGGTTACATTCAAAGGTCTTTGGGACTCTGCACGATTCTCTCATCGTAAAGGATGATGCTGACCCACTGTGTAAGAAGTTGTGGGAAAGCAATTCCTACCTCAAACTGTGACAATCAACATACTGGGAAAACATGTTTCAGTTTCTATATGCGACACTGGGCAAGTCCCTAACCCTGTCTCACCTGAATGAGGGTAAAAGTAATACCAGACTCTACCTTCAGGGAGATTGGCAAGAGAAATAGTTTAGATTACACACCCTCAGCAGCTACACAGCAGGGAGCAGCACAACTCCCGAGCAAGTTCATTTAACATATGCAAGAACAAATCTACTCCTTTAAATCTGGCAGCTTCTGTAACTGTTATGCTGACTTTAACAGCTACCTCCAAATACTTAATCCACCTGAAAATTTGATTGCTGCTATCTAACAGACAGTGTATTGGGACTAAGAAAAAAATTAAAAATCCAGGTCTATGAGTGTTCATACCTACATTTTTCTAGTCCTACACAGAAACTTTCACGTGTAGTTTCTGCTAGTTGAGGCAGAATAGGGATAAATCATTCCATTTCTGTCACGCTTTTGCCAAGTGTACTCAGAACAGTGGAGCATGGGCCACCTTCCCCATGCCCCAACTAATGAAACCCTTCATAAAATCTTTTACATTGTAATATGGAGTCAAGAGGGTACATACATTACTTCTGACTAGTAAAGAAAACTCAGAAATGAGGAAGAAAACTGCGCACATATCAAGTAATAAGACCCTGTTTCTTTTGATCTTCTCAATAGTTTCAGGCTGTAAGCATGAAAGAAAAGTATGTGTGGCCAGAGAAATTTGCCTCAACACAGCATTTCTTAATGAATAAATAATGACAAATGGGAAAATGTTCTATAGCCTTGATTACCTATGTAATATGCTCAGGTATGTACATTGAAGCTCTCAGCACAGTGCTTTGCCAGGCTCATAGTTAGGCCAAATTAAAGACCACTGAATCTATTTAGATTCTCTCCACTGTATAAGGAAAAGTATCCTTTAGCCTTTTATACACCTTTTCACACATTTTCTTCTACTATCCTGGTTTAATGACAAGCATGCAATTTGAATTTGAAAACACAAGACCAGAAAATACAGAAGTGAAGATAACAGTTCTTTATTATATATACATATACAGATATATATATATGTGCCTATATTAATCCATACATTACCAGAGCTCGCTGGCCATGCCTTGGAACCATGTCTGACCAAAGTTTCCCACGTCTTTCTCAGCTGGACAAGACAAAGAAATAGATCTGGGGTTTTAACAAGTCTTTTTACCTTAAAAGAGTGACCAGTGTTTCTCAGTGTACTGCTTTCCATTTCCTGTTTCTTGGGGGTTTTGTTCTTGTTAGTTCAATTTTTTTTTTTTGGCAATGAAGGTTACTTCAAAAGGTTTGAGTGTTACCTCTTACTAACGTTCTCATCCAGGGCACTATCATACACCACAGCAGAACTTCCCTAGAAGATGATCGCTTTATTCCCATGCAAAAAAAAAAAAAAGGAAAATCAAAAAGTACTATTGAAAAAATTCAGGTGAGAATTCATAATAAATAAACAATAAATCAGGTGGTACCCCAAGCCCATTTACAGGGAAGACAAAAGTAGCTACTTTAAAGGAGAAAATCATCATATATATGTAATTGTTTAAATCCAAGAAGGTCCTCGATTGTTGAGTATGAATAAATTGTTCACATGTTCTGGGAGCCACATACTAACTGTTCATGTCTCATCAAAAGCTGCAACCTGTTTAAGGCTACTGAAATGTGAGAGGGCGATGTGGAATCCAAACTATCCACCCTTTTTTGTCCAGACAAATCATACAAACACATTAATAAAGCTCAGTGCTCTCTGATGACTTCACATCTTCAAAGAACCAAGCACACCTTAGCTAATCAATGAATTTCCCTGTCTTGAATCCAAAGGGCATTAATAGGAATGGAGGCCATATCACCAAAGTTCAGGCAAGCCTGGCCTCCAACACCTCACCAGCTTGGTGCCATGTGGGATCCCTGCAACCCCAGGAGCAGCAGCTCAAGCGCTTTCTGGTGCACTGGCCCCGCCACAGCTGACTCCAGCCAAGCCCTAACCCAGCCTGAGGCATCTCAAAGTCACCTTCAGCACGCCCTGCTTGAATCGTGGTCACTCGGAAACTCCTGTACAGAGGATTCACCTTCCAAGTGCCCTTTCTGCTCTCAGGCAGGACCAACTGAAGGCTCCTAAGCCAAACTGCAACCAACCACTTTGGTTGGGGGAAAAGGTGGGCAGGGGCGAGGCAGAGGAGGAAGCTCACTGCCCTGGCTGGGACCATCGCAGGGCAGTTGCCACCTTTGGGGATCCAGCCCCCACAGCCGTCGTGCCCCTCCATGCGCCTGGCACATGGCTGGCCACAGGAGCTCGCCACACCCCACCCGACGGCAACCAAGGCCGCCTTGGGGCACTGAATGGTTGGAGGAGCCTGGGGGAGACAGGTTTGGGACNATCTCAACATCCCTCTTAAACTGAAGCGTGACATGGAGGCGAAGGGGTATCAACACGCGGGAGAAGCTGGACCTTCCTGCCCAAAATTGCCGTAAAGGGCAAGGCGGAGGGTGACACGGTACATCCCTGCCTCCTTCGGGGTTTATTCTCCTCTCGAGAGCGGCCTCCCTCGCTTCCATCGACGCCCAGCTCCCTCTCCATCCCGAAGAGCCCGAGGTCACCCGCCCCGAGACGGGCCGGGGAGGCGGCCCCACCGCCGGCACCGCACACAAAGCGACCGCCCCCCGCCGCCAGCGGCCGCTGCGAGCGACGCCCCAGTCCCCGCCTCGACCTGCAGCCTATGAGCGAGGAG
>WEKX01009944.1:0-17211 GCA_013390025.1 Pitta sordida | reverse complement strand
TTCGAGCCGGGCCGGGGGAGCTGCGTCGTGCTGGGGACCCACCCCCGGGGTCTGTCACCGTCTCCTGCCCCCGGGGGCTGCGGGAGGGTGGGGAGGGGGCTCCGCCACTGCCACCCTGGGCACGGGGGTTGTGGGGGGTGGCCGTGTGTGTGTGTAGCCACAGGCGCGGTCCGGGAAGGCTGGACCGAGCCCTTAGAGCTGTGCTTGTGCTCAGCCCAAAACGCCCACAAAACATCCCCTGTTGTGTGCGTGCGGAGGGGTCCCCTCGGGCTGGAAAACGCTGTTGGGCGTGTGTAGATGAGCTGGTTGGTTGGTCCCTGTGACCAGCGCCGCAAACTCGGTGATCCGTGCCGGGTTTCAGAGCCTGCTGTCCCTTTAATGTCTGGTTTGACAGCTTTGGGTGAGGAAGCACTTCCAACAGCTGTCTTCTTGGCACTGCACCAAGCGCCGGCTTAAAGGGTCCCCGGCTGGAGCAGCTTCACCTTCTGCCTCAGAACAAACCCTGCGATTGTTTTCGTTTTCCGGCTGCTTTTCTACCAAGCAGGGGCTGTGCTGGGGCTCTGTGCTTGCCTTTTGTGCTGCTGCAGCTCGACGAGTCCATTCAAAATACACAAATTCTGCCTAAAAATTTATTTTCTGCCTCTCCATTTGCGGGGGTGGTAGCCCGGATTGATTAAAAACTAGGCGTGTTTTAAAAAACACACCTGATTAAATTTTGTAATAGTTCTCAGAAATCACTTTTCTTCCGCTCATTTCATGTGCATTACATACTTTTACAGATCTCTATCTGACTACAGATGGTGGGCACACCCTGTTTTTGACATCAGTTATTTCATTCCTGCTTTTACCGGATATGTTTAGTCAATACGTACATCTGGGTTGATACTTGGTGGGGCTATTTTCAGTGAGAGTAACATCTGTTTTATTTTCTGTTCATTACCAGAAGACGATGAAGATGAGGAAGAAGATGAGGAAGAGGAAATAGATGTTGTCACAGTGGAGAAAAGACGTTCCTCCGCCAACAAGGCTGTTACCACCCTCACTATTACAGTGCGTCCTAAAAGTACCACTTTTCCGTCAGTCAGGACACAGCAGAGTGGACTCATTTTAAAGCGTTGCGCACCGATTCACCAGCAGCATAATTATGCTGCTCCGTCTCCGTACGTGGAGGTTGAAGAAGCTCCACCGCCACAGAAGAAGTTAAAAACCGAGGTGCCCCGTCCAGTAGTAAAACCCATGATCCAACCAAAGCCTAAGAGTTCAAGTCCTCGAAACTCTGATTCAGAGGACAGCGAACGTCGACGCAACCATAATATCCTGGAGCGTCAGCGACGTAATGATCTACGGTCGAGTTTCCTCACGTTAAGGGACCATGTTCCGGAACTGGTTAAAAATGAGAAGGCTGTAAAAGTTGTGATCTTGAAAAAAGCCACTGAATACGTTCATTCTCTTCAGGCAGAGGAGCAGGAGTTATTGCTAGAAAAGGAAAAATTGCAAGCCAGACAACAACAATTGCTAAAGAAAATAGAATACAAGCGGACTTGCTAAACTCGTTTTTTTGTTCTTTTTTTTTTTTATTTTTTTTTTGTTGGCTGACCAGGACAGTCATTGCCACTTTGCACATTTTTTGATTCTTTAAAAAAAAAAAAATTGTGTTTTTTGACGTTAAGAATGTTGGTTTTAATTTCAATCCAGTCCCTGAAGTAATTGACAAACTATATTATCCGGGTATGGAGCAAATGGATGTTCTTGAAAGGAGTTTATTGCAAGGCTACCAAACAACAATAAACTGCCTTTTGTTTTTCCTCTTAAGAACTGTAGATGGTGGGGATTTTTTTTTTCCCCCTAAATTGTTGTGAGCATTTGGAGCTGCTGATGACATCTAGTTGAGTTTTAAAATGTTCATTCCTAAGTTTTATGGTGCTTATGTTCTAACAGATGTTACTTTAGGGGGTTGGCATTTTGTACCCCTGTGGGAATTTCTGTAAATACCATCTACACACTTGCCTTTTGTACATGTCTTGGGTTATGAGAGGTGGCTTTTGCTGCCAGTATTAGACTGGAAGTTCATACCTAAGTACTGTAATACCTCAATGTTTGAGGAGCATGTTTTTGTATACAAATATATTGTTAATCTCTGTTATGTACTGTACTAATTCTTACATTGCCTGTATACTTTAGTATGATGCTGATACATAACTAAATTTGATACTTATATTTTCGTATGAAAATGGGTTGTGAAAGTTTTGAGTAGATATTACTTTATCACTTTTTTGAACTAAGAAACTTTTGTAAAGAAATTTACTATATATGCCTTTTCCTAGCCTGTTTCTTCCAGTTAATGTATTTGTTAATGTTTGGTGCATAGAACTGGGTAACTGCAAAGTTCTGTGTTTAATTTCTTCCAACGATGTACATTTAGTGCTGCGTCTTATAGCACTTTGAAATACCTCATGTTTATGAAAATAAATAGCAATTACATGATGTGCCATTTACTATTTTTCTTCTAAATAAAATCTTTAACTTTGCAATGTTGATGAAATACAAAACCATGGCCCCGTATCCTGGACCTTTCAGCTCTCATACTCTTATGTGAAGCTTTACAGAAAGTCAACTAGACAGGACATTTACATTTCTGGTTAAAAAGTAATTGCAGTAAGAACAATTTTCCTGTTATTTCATAGTTGCGATGTCAGGATCATCTCAGGGGACCAAATGTACGACATTCAGTGGAATGACTGTTTTGTCTCTCAAAGACTTCTGGAATGTCAGCTGTACCCAGAAGATTGTGAGTGATCAGAAACAAACATGCTCCTGCTAAGGGACTGCCCTCAGTGTGGCACACGGGTGGAGAAGTATGTGATGAAGGTACACAGGCACAGAAAATAGTGGTAGTGAACAAAGATCTTACTTGGCTGCTGTTCTTTGCATTAGAAAATGCTTAAAGCCGTTCCATTATTGCAGGGGGAGTTAATGTTCTTGTTTGTAGCTAGAGAGCCTGTTTGTTACTACCTTTGTGATGTTAGTGACGTTAAAAAAAATGGCAGGGAAGACACAGAGCCATGAAATATGGATCAAATGAACATGAAACTTGGGAAGTTGATGTCTCAAGAGGTGTTCTTTGGTGTGACAGGAGCAAGACATGCAAGTCCATGAAATACGTTTGGTCATTGTGTTAAAATACTGTGGAACCCAGGAGTTGTTTTATTTTCTAGTCTGCACAGGTATTTTTGACCCTGTCTTTCCTCACTTTGAATCTGAAAAAGAAGGTATGAATTGACAGCTAAGTAGCCAGTAAGTACTTTCAGGATTCACCTTCAAGGAAGTAGTCTGGGACATCTGCCCCTACTTAAGCCACAAAGCTAAAGCTTGATGAGGGAGGTACAGAAATCTCATGTTTGCCATGAGGGAACAGTAAGAGCAGTAGAGGAGCAAAATCACAGTAACTGATATGCCACATGTCCATCTCTACAGTTTGTTGCTATACGTAACCTGTGTGTTCTTGGGCTCCAGCGAGCTTCTCTACCATGACCATTGGGAATTGTTTTTAGTTCAGTATGGTAAATCCAGACCTTCCAACAGTCAACAGGCAAACATTGGTGTACTGCTGTTTGGATTCAGTTTATGGCGTTGGAAGAACTGGGCTGACTAGACGTAAGATCTTCTAAATTCAGACTTGACCACAGTCATTCCCATATACAAAATCTTTGTTTTCTTTCCCTTGATTTGGACTTGATCATGCTTCTTCCACTTCCCCAGTACAGTGAAAAATACAGTAAAAGATAACCTAAGCAGACACAATTGGTGTAGACACTAATTTTCAAACACCATTTTATTACCAATTTCTGTTGAACTGTTGTACTGTTTTCAAACAAGGTAGAAGAAGGAGACCCCTTCTCCTTCTCCTTCTCCTTCTCCTTCTCCTTCTCCTTCTCCTTCTCCTTCTCCTTCTCCTTCTCCTTCTCCTTCTCCTTCTCCTTCTCCTTCTCCTTCTCCTTCTCCTTCTCCTTCTCCTTCTCCTTCATGGAATTTTCCTTGTTTCAACCCTTCTCCATTGCCTCCTGTCTTTTCTGTGTTTAACCTTCCGGAAGAGTCTGGCTCCACCTTGTCTGTAACCTCCCATTAGGGAGTTGAAGACAGCAATTACTTCTTTCTCCTCTTGAGACAACCCAGTTCTGTCTTGTATTGTGGTAGCCAGGCATTTAGAGTATAATAAAGGTGTCAAATAATCACATTTGTTTGGATATTCAACACAAATTCCATCTGAAAGCCTCTATTTCAATGTGGGAGTCTTGGCCTGATTCTTTAGAATCCAGTGATAAACGTCCAGCTGATGTCCATGGAGACAGAATCTGGACCCATAATGCTCCCATATACTGTACTGTTTGCTGCTTTGTCCTGGGGTTGTCTTTATTTTTTTCTTCTTTTAAATAGCTAAGGAGTTAGTAGGTTTGTTTTCATATCGTCACTGTAGGGACCAAGCTGTCAAGGACAAATCTTTCTGGTAAAAGAAAAAAAATCTCAGTTGTAGGATGTTAATAAGCTAACAGTTGTTAAATAGAAGATTTCTTTTGTATTTATGTGGTAAAAAGAGAGTGGTAGAAAAGACAGCTTTTGAAAAGAAGTAAAGAATTTTGTAATATTTTCTGAAGAATCAGTAGAGTACCCAGAAGGAGAAGGATGTAGAAACATAGAGAAGGACTTAGAAGCATAACCACAGCCATAACAAAAGATCCTTTTGCATGCCTATCCAGAGTGGGGAGTCCATAAGGACTCAGACATATAACGAATTGAGACACTATTCCTTTTTTTCTTTTTTTTTTTTTTAATATGCATACATACTTACATTTCCATAACACATGCAAGCGTACCTGTCCAGAGAATCAATTAGAAAATGTGGCAAGCATCTAATAGCTGCTTATTACAAAGCGGGTATTGCTGATTCCTGAAGGGAAAACTGAATTAAATCAATTTCAGTCTGTTCTAAAAATTCCCAAGCTCTTGTTCATACAAGACAGATTTTGCTGATGTCACCAGGTGGTTTTATCCAAAATCACATATCCCAGAGGATGACTCCTTCCCCTTTTCTGTTTATTTTCTTAAAAATACCGCTAAGAACACAAGGGTCTTGTAACACCAAAATGAAATGATTCCTCCATAAACTAGTACATACGAATAAAACACCAGCGGGACAGCTTAAAAAGGTGAAATGTGTTAATGGTGTCATTACCACTTGGTCACCTGTTGCCGTGAGTGTGAAGGAAAGTGCATTTCTCAACACCCAAGCTGCTGTTATAGCAACTTGTCACTAGGTCTTGGCTGGACTGCTTGAGGTTTCATGAAGTATATAATTTGCAGAGGACACATTAGGTAAGGATATTGATAAACCAGTCTAGAATAAAATGACTTTAAATTGATCCCATTCTTAAGCTTGAATTTCCTGGCTTGTGGCTGGTTTCAGTCAGAAGATATAATTTTATTTAAAATATTATTTTTGAGAGAGTTAATGACTTTTTAATTTACTATTGCCAAATTTTGTATGATCTATACCTGAGTTACTTCTCCCTGTATCCATTTCCCCTTCCCCTTTCCCCCTTTCCTGTCTCTTCTCTCAGGATCCCAAAGCCATCAAACTTAAAGGGGTCTGAGGTGTCACAGCAACTCCTTTAAAATAAGTAGGGATTTTAGTAGAAATATTTGCTCAGTAATTGAATCAGAGAAGATAAAATGAAGTCATGGTCTCTGAAACATGAAGATTCCATGTATGTGTGCTCCATGTATAGATTAACACACATGACTCTGTACACACAAGGGATTCCATAAGTGTCGATTCATGAGCCCTGCTAAATAAAGCCAAGTATATATTCTAACTGAATAAATTACAAGGCTGTCCATCTGGCCTTCTGAAGAAAAAGCAAAATAGATATTTTGTTTCCTGCAGTTATGATCACAATATGACACACCTAAATGCAGAAATTAAAAAAAAAGTTCCTACAATGTAAATACAATTAATGTCAAGTATTTTTTAACTCTGTGGTGCATTGGATGGATGACTTATCAGACTTCAAATTTATCAGACTGATAACTGAATTATGACCTATTTGTTACTGATCTCTGAACTGAGTTTTCCAATGGATAATCATTGTTGGGCCCCATATATGCTATTACAGCTGCTCTATTCGCGAGCGTATCATTTGCCATCATATATAGTGCTTCCACCTGACATTATTTAGATAAATGGAGACAATTTCATTTTACACTAAATTAAGGTTATTTAATTTATCTTAGGCTGTGCTCCCAATTTCCCTACCTCATTTGTCTGCTTTAAGTGTTTACTGCTTTCTATCTGCTTTCTATCTTGTATACTCCATGCATTTAGGGAGAGGAGCCGTCTTCTATGTTATCTGTCTGAAGCCGACGTTAGATTTTGTCCCGGTGAGTGGCTGTATCAATCCTTATAAAATTATAACAAGAGCGCTGTTGTCTAACAGCTACGTATAGCTTCGGTTTATATTAAGGGTAGGATGAATCATGTTGTCTACATCTGTCTAGTTTCACCTTCTAATCTACAAGCTTTACAAGCATTAGACAGTCGTAAGCACCGAGCTGCTTAGCTTCCTAATTCTCCTCATGTAGGCACCAGAGAGATGCAGGCTCTGCCCAGAGGACAGTCCAGAGCATCTGCGTTGGGCTTGAACTGGGATGGGCCCAAACACTGTTCTACATCCTTGAGGGAAGAGTGATTACAGTATGCAAGGGATGATTCCATGAACTACAGAATCCCAGAATATTCTGAGTTGGAAGGGACCCACAAGGATCATCGAGTCCAACTCTTAAACGGCACCACTGCCTCCCTGGCGGGAATCGAACCCCCAGTCTCTGACATGAGAGATGGGGACACTCACCACTGTACTGAAGTGGGTTTCTTACGTTCTATTGCTGCTGGGAACCATGGAGTTACTTGATCCATAGCTGATCTTACTTACTGCATGAAATTTAGAGCAATGATCTGGAGAAAACTGCAGGTTAATAGATTTGTAACTTAGAATAAAAGAGTGGATGAATGTGTAGTTAATTTAATTGGCATAGTCATTTTAGTTGCAATTAAATAAAATATTTCAATGGCACTTATCTCCATTTGGCTTCCTAACACCATCAAAAAATAAATACATAGTGTTTTAGCATTCATTGATTTCACTTCCTCACAGAACAAATCAGTGTAATTAGAATATTATTTAGATGAATATTTTTAGTAGCTGTATACAAATAGCATTTTTCTTCTGCAATACAAGGCAAATACTTTAGGTAAAACCTTGTTTCTTCAGTACGATAGAGGCTTAAAAAGCATATTGGAATTAATATTGTAATCAATTTAATTTTAATATGCAATTCTAATATATAATTAATATTGTGACTAGCTGAGAATCCTCATAAAACATTTTAAAACCCACTTAGATAATTTCTTCTTTTAAATTCCTAAGATCAGTCTTAAAATATCCCTGAAATATTGTTATGAATTTGCTTTCTAGTGTAGAAATTATCTTCATCTTCTAAAACTGTGATTAGATTTGGCACTTTATAATTTTTGGAGCAATTTGCACTTTATTGGTTTTTGGAGCAAATGTTTGGAAAGGAACAAAGTCACAGAAAGGAAATTGCACTGTTCCAGTGCTCAGTCACCCTCAGAATTCAGTCCTATAGAGCTAGAAGATAATATTTAGATTACTAAATCAGGTGCTAAAATGAGAACACTGCCACAGAACAGCCTCTCCCTGGAAGCAACAATGCCTTTTTTATTTTTAAAGAGGGTTTTAGAAGTTTGTGCTTGTTATTTCTCCAAGAAATTTGGAACATGTTTGGTTGATCCCTTTAGAATTGCATGTACTCCTAAGTAAGAGTTAGAAAATTCTTAGCATAACCCAAAATCTAACAGGAAAGCAAACATATTGTTTTATCTAGAAGCTAGGTCATCAAAAATGTACTGTAAACTCTGCTTCTGAGGGCTTCTTGCTTGTCATTTTCTCATTCAATTGTTAGTTTTGGTCAGGATTCCAAGGCAACATTCCTGAATCACATCCTCAACCATTATGATTGCAAACATTTGTCTAAAAGCTCTACTTCAGGCCAAACAAGCCTAGGTAAACCACAATGTGCTTCAACTTCAATTATTATTTCTCAGGTGTACAAGATAATATCAGACATATCACAGTGTTGTGAAGCCATATCTTTATGAATATTTCTTTCAAACTTATGACAATGAAGCTATGTAGTGATGTAATGTACTTCAATAACTTTTATTATCTTCAATATTTAAACATTTTAATGTTGATCTGGTTAATTACTCCTTGTCTTTTAGTTTGCTTTCCTTAGCTAAGTAGCTACGCAGGAGGCGAAGGGGATTTATCTGGCCAAATATCAACTCTTTTCAGTAAATAAAGGAAACAGGTCTTTTTAGTGCACAATTAATTTTCTCCTTAAGTAAATATGGAAAATAACACAAAGTAATCTCCCTCATTTTCGGATGCAGATTATAGAGAAACCTTGGGTGACCAGATAGATGTGCCAACTTTGTAGGTGTCTAATGCGGGGTTCAGTTTAAGATACCTAAGTCATAGTATCATAGTATTGATAAGGTTGGAAAAGACCTGGAAGATCATCTAGTCCAACCTATAATCCAACTAAAACCTAACTTAAATCATGCCACTGAGCACCTCATCCAGTCTACCCTTGAACACCTCCAGGGACGGTGACTCAACCACCTCCGTGGGCAACGGATTCCAACGCCGGATCACTCTTTTGGCGAAAAACTTTTTCCTAATGTCAAGTCAAAACCTCCCCTCCTGGAGCTTAAGACTATGACTGGGTAAACCTGGATGTCTGCTTGTAGATATCTAACAGAAAGCTTGCTACACAGGTGCTGTTATAGTCAGTGGAGTCTGGAGAGGGATTCAGTGTAGATGTCTGTTTTAGGATGAACTGGATTCGTTTTCAAGTGTCAGTTCACTGTACTGGTTAGCTGTCCACTGGCTATAAATACCCTTCAGGTATATAGGGAACATATTAACACCTATACGTTAACACCTAATTTCTGTGCCTTAAACATCAAATTGACTCCCACTACTCCTGTCTTCCACTCAGTTTATTTCCCTTATACATCTTAAAGGTTTTTCTTGAACTAGTCAAGTAATCTGAAACCCAGCTCTGTCTAGTTCATCTTTTCTGCAACAATGGATATCCTTTTTCCTTTGGTCCTCTATTATAGCATCTCCGTATCTTTAGATCCTCTCACAAGTCCTGTTTATCATCAATGTGTAGCGATATTCATCATTGCCAGAAAATTGCTTGAACTCCTGATAAAATTCCCTAAAACCTCTCTTGTGTTACCATATTGCATGGACTGTGGTGAGTGTCCCTACCTCTCACATGGGGGACCGGGGTTCGATTCCCCACGGGGGAGGCAGTGGTGCCGTTTAAGAGTCGGATTTGATGATCCTTGTGGGTCCCTTCCAACTCAGAAGATTCTGTGTGATTCTGTGTGGGCAGGACCTTATTTTCTCCTTCTCACTCCCACACAGAACTCATTTACAGGGCATGTTGGTACATTTCAGATGGTGATATACTGACAACATTTTAAATTAAGTTAAATGATAGCACATATAACATTTTTTTCAAATTAAAAAAAACCCCAACACCCAAAACACAAGAGAAAAACAGAAAGTAGATGAACATTTAGAAAAATCCCTAGTAACTCTTACATCTAGATGTGTTACTGGACCCCTTATAGTTCTCGTTCAGCGTTTCCCTTCATTTATTTCTACAACCTTATTCCGCTAGTTCTTATATTTCTCTGTTCCTTACAAAAAATAATAAATAATTTTTTTTCACAGCTCCTCTGGTCTTCAATAACTGTTCCATATCATTCTATTCTGATTCATCCTTTCATTCAAACACTTAAATGAGTCACATCTTTTTTTGCGCTTTACAGTCTCACCACTCCTACTAGTCTCAATTATGTCTCAATGTATTTTTTTTTAATTTAATTCTAAAATACAGAGTCCCATTCTCTGAGCTGCTGAACACTTGCTAAGTGGCTGTAGGTCTGTCAACTTCAGTAGGACTGTAAAAAGAAAAAGATTTTTAAATGAAAATTGTAGGTATGCCAAGTTAAATTGTGCTTTATTTTATATTTTTTCCCATTCACTATTAACTTAGAAGCAGTTAAGTTACCATGAACTCCTTTGTTAAGGAAAATTATACCTTTCTTTTCTACTTCTGACATACTGTGTTGATAATATGCAATAAACTGGAAGCTTTGGTTATGTAAACACCAGTGAAAATAAATACCATTAGAAGTTAAGAGTAAGGCATTTGGGCACCTGTCCTACTAGAAATGTTTTAAAATTACATTAAAAAACCCCCATGTAAATGTTTTTCTTCACTGTTAATGAAGAATGGCAATAAAAGACAACTTGGATGGACAGTTTATTTCTTATCAGAACTCTTTAATTTTGAAATTTCAGGAATCAGACTAGTAGCAAGTGTCAGAGTAAATAAATACTTTGTACACTGATCTGTGTCACTCTACGGCTGTGTAAGAAAGCCCTTGGTCTATGCTGTGTGCATCATCACTTCCACTCCCAGACAGGAGATCTGAGCTCACTCTAGAAGAAAAGTCTTCGCTTTTTCTTTCATTGGCTGAAGAATAATGACCCAAGAAGGGATTTGACTTGTGCATTTGTTCTGGTTGCCCAGAAAACTGAGCTGCTATCAAGGGGTGTAGCATCTTGGGAGTCAATGACGTTAAGACAGATTATGCCATGTGAGGAGCTGGAGTTGAAATAAACTGAGAAACCTGATTATAACTGTGCCATTGTATATCCAAAAAGGTATTTGAAGTCCTTCAACGTTTCATTGTGACTGCAAGTAGATATGCTTTTTAATGCCCTAAACCTCCTTAATCAAGATCTTAGTTTTAAAAATTGTTATTAAACGTCTTTGCCCAAAGTACTTTTATATTTGATATACCACAATTGTCACCTACATTTCAGCAAATATGCACTGTGATTAAAGGGTGTAATCTCTCAAGAGAAGTTTATAATCATTTTAATTACCCTGGACTTAATAAAAAGACTTAGGGGATTTAATAAAAGGGCATTAAGAGATTGCCAAAGGGTTAAATATATATATTTTTATAAGAAAAAATTGTAAATCTTCTGTGGCTTTGAGGTGGGAAGGTGGGAAGACTTAGTGGGAAAAGAGGAGGAGGTGAGCAAAAGTCAAGATGAGGATTAGTGTCAATTAAACTTCCCTTTGAACCTCCTGACTTGCATATGCAGAACCTGACACAGCTGAAAATATTTGCAATTTCCTGGGCCACACAGACCAGAGAGGTTTCTGTACAGCTCACTGAGTACAGAAAACTCCAAGGGAGCGAAAGAAAGGTACAGACCCAGCCAATTTCTTCTAACCCAATGCTAAGATATTTTAGCTCTAGTCCAGGGAAGCAGAGTCAGTACATTAATTTCTCAGGGCCAAAATATTTTGTTTGGTTTTGATCTTCCTTAGATTAAAACTAAACAAATTCTCTGCCCTAAGCCTCATCCTCTGCTCTTAAATTTCAGATTAGCATAGAATTTAGTGTTTTGCTAGTTTTCTGGAGTAGAATAAATACAATCATAGATGAGAAGATGAAAGTAAACCGACAATCTCCAGACAGGGAAATTCTATAGCTCTTGTAAAACAAGGCAAAATCCAACATGCAAACACCTAGAACATTGCCTCACTTCACCCTTATACTGAATTAAACCTGAAGCCTTATCCAGAGAGATAAGGTGGAGATCCAAATGTAGATACCTGAGCATAAACCAGCACAAGTTCTCTTGAAGGTTTCGTTGGCTGGAAGTAAAATGAGTAGCTTAGGTTTGCCAGCTGGGGTTAACACACATTTCTAATGTGTTTTCCATTTCCTAACACTGCAGTCTTTCAATGCTGGGATAAATCTTTTCTCCTGGTTGTGGGCGTTCCTCTAAGGCTCAGGGATAGACATCCTGCACAAGGAAACACAGAGGTGTGCCTTGGGGCTTGTAACGCCTGTTTTCTTCCGTATAGGATTCTGGATAGGAACAGACTTCTTGAACAGTTTTATATGACCATCTAAAAGATCCACATCTTGTAACCCTTTCCCGTTCCCCCTGTCCCCCGAGACTACACCTCTGGTGTGCAGAGAAACCTGGTGTTGAAGCCAGCATTCAGAAATTAAAATTAAAACAGGAGAGAATGCAAAAGAAACAAATCTGTGCCGCCTTCCTCAAAGAAAATGCCACTAAACCTTTAGATAGAAGGACAATGTCACATTATTTTAAAAATCTAGGCCAGCATCTGTTCATGAATACCTGTGCATTTCTCTGCTTCCGTATTTCTCACCTCCTTATTTGTGAGTGAAAGCCACAGAAACTTGGCCAAAGGCACTCAGCTCCTCCTCTATCCTGCAAAATACACAGGGATGTTCTTTAGATCTCCACTAAACAAGTGACAAGTTTGAGAAAGACATTTTCTCTAGCATCAAGGCATGAGGATAGCTGAGAGAATATGTGTGATTAGTTCATGCTCTGCTCATTGATCAAAGCATACTTGTTTCCTCACTTTTTTTGGGTGACAAGCTAAAAATGCAAGGCAATGGCCATTTAAATATTGTTTTTGGCAGGCAGTGACTGGAGATGGCAAGAAAAATGTAGTAGCAGAAAAACTTGTATGTTTTAGATAACTGTTATGCTTATAAGTTCTTGCAGGAGAAACAATCTAAAATGGAATTCTGAGAATTTTGAGCAGGTCCATGCAACCACACCGGCTTTGCTCTGAATTCCTTGAGGTTGTAATTCAAACAAACACACCGAGCAAAACATATGTATTATTCTGTTAATGAATGAAACCTAGAGGGTTTTAAAGCCTCTGTAGAAGAGATTGATTCACTGCAGAATAATTCACTAAGTGGTTTCTGCCAAGAGCGGAAACAAACAAACAAACATGCAAACAAATAAATTCCTAGGCACATAACCTGCAAAACAAAACTGTTGGTTTGTTTGTAACACCAGGAGCTTTTCATAAATGGTAAAGCCAGCTTTGTTTGTTTGTTTGTTTGTTTTCCCTTTGGCTAAGAGCTGAGGGCGTTTACAGTGGAAATAGTATCTAAACCTTCTGAGGAAGGAACTGTGTTTTCCTTTATTGTGGACAGCAGTCAACTCTACTGAGTTCCTGTGCCCCTGAAAAGGTTATACAGGTCTGCCTACACTGCAAAAATGCATTAAAACCCCAGTCATATGGATAGACAGGCTAAAGCACGGGGAGCTTTAAGCACTGTTAGCATTTCATGTTCCATATTAGCTAACTCCAATTACCTTGTCTGTCTTGGTTGCTGGTGAAAGCCAGGGCTGTGATGCACACCTAACTGTTGGCTGATGCAGTTCCACCCTCCCTGGCAGTCAGTCGTCAGATTGGTTTAAATTGCTGTGCAACTGCAGTTTAAATTATCTAACCTGGCTTAGGTAACTCAAATTAAGAACACACCTTTCTTTGTGGTGTGTTTCAGCATGACTTTCATGTTGGTTTTATGTTTCTTACTAAAACAGAGGTCGGTATGGAAAGTGCATGTACTCTACTGAGTTCCACCAGAGATTTAGCCTTTGGCTACAACAGGCACAGCCTTAAGTCCTGAGAAAATTCCATATACTCCCTGTGACTCATTTCTGCATACCTTGCCCAGGCAAAGCTTCCACTTAATAGTATATTTTTAAAAAGGGCCAGACTAGCAGTTACACAGGATATAGCTGTCAGGTTGTCAGATCAAGAAAAGTCAGTTGGATTTGGGGAGGGGGGGCAGTCAGAGGGTACCACAGAGTGTTTTCATAGCACAGGCAGTGGAAAATGTCCCTTTTAACAGTATTCCATTTTTGAAAAAGGTGTGTAAACATGCATGGGCCTTATTTTTGAGGTTTTTCATCATTCTGGTCCTGCTTTGTATAAAGCACTTAAGCCCATGCTGTACATGAAATACATAGGCAGTACTATGAACTTAAATTTCATTTCATTACATTTAAGGACACGCTTAAATGATTTGCTGGACTGAGGCCAGAATGCTTGCTGAATCGAACTGAAATACAGCTATGTCTGTTCTTCCTCCTTAAACAAACAGGCATTAAATGAAATACAATAAAATAACATTCCCAGAGAAATCTTGTGCCACTGACAGAACCGCTGCATTGTTGTACTAGCCATTCACCTAATGCTCAGTATCTGCATTGTTCATACGAGGGTGATGCAGTAGTAAGTAGGTGTTACGATTTTATCCTCGTGTTGTATTGGGCATAATTTTGTAGAGGAAGAAAGTAAAACGAAACCAAGTAAGAAAGCAAAAGCTGAAAATGTCATTCTAAATTGCTTGACACTAACTAACTAGCTAGCTAGTGGCTGGCCAGCAGACAGGCAGAAATGGACCTGAGGGTACTGATTGGCAGGAAACTGAACATGAGCTGGCAGTGTGCCCAGGTGGCCAAGAAGGCCAATGGCATCCTGGCCTGTATCGGGAATAGTGTGGCCAGCAGGACCAGGGAAGTGATTCTTCCCCTGTACTCAGCGCTGGTTGGGCCACACCTTGAGTAGTATGTTCAGTTCTGGGCCCCTCAATTTAGGAAAGATGTTGAGGTGCTGGAACATGTCAAGAGAAGAGCAACGAGGATGGTGCAGGGGCTGGAGCACAAGTCTTTTGAGGAGAAGCTGAGGGAGCTGGGGGTGTTTAGCCTGGAGATGAGAAGGCTCAGGGGAGACCTTATTGCTCTCTATAAAGACCTAAAAGGAGGTTGTAGCCAGGTGGGAGTCAGTCCCTTCTCCCAGGCAAGTAGTAGTAGGGCAGGAAGGAACAGTCTTAAGCTGCACCAGGGGAAGTTTAGGTTGGACATTAGGAGGAAGTTCTTTACAGAAAGAGTGATTGGCCATTGGAATGGGTTGCCAAGGGAGGGGATGGAGTCACCATCCCTGCAGGTATTTAAGAAGAGGCTGGATGTAGCATTTAGTGCCATGGTCTAGTTGACAAGTTGTTGTTAGGTCAAACTTTAGACTTGATGATCTCAGAGGTCTTTTCCAACTTAACTGATTCTGTGATTCTGTAATGATTATTGCGGTCTCTACAGCAGAAGTGGAATTTTGAAAAAATCTGGATTTACTTCCATCAATGCCTGGTGTGCAATATAGGACATGCAACATGAGACTTAACTCACAGAGCTACAGATGCTTCATCAAGGCTAGTGAGTTAATGTCTATTTGTCACATAAACTGTAAATGAGAATACAGTGATACGGTAATCCCTCACTACTTAGCAGTTCACCATTTGTGACTTCAACATATTGCAGGGTTTTTTTTCCTCTGGATCTACAAGCTTTACCATATTAGCTGTTTTTACCATTTTACTGCTACTTCATGAATTTCACTTACTGTGTCATCTTTCTGAAACTGGCCCCCTGTAATGTTCAAGGGACTATTGTACCTCAAATATCACAGGGGTTTGGTTACAAGAACCCCCACGAAATGTGAAAACCATGAAATAGGATTTGTATATATATTTTAAGCTTAATGAACCCTTCACACACACGCACTCTTACAAGCCTTTACAGTACTCGTGGTGGTGACATGCTTTATGACATGTATTTTATTTAGATTTAAAATAATAAATATATAAAAAGATGTATACCATTTACCGCCAAAATCCCACAAAATAGCAAGGAATCCACAGAACGTACTCCTAGGAGAAAACCCACAAAGGAGTGCGGTAGCAAAAATCAGAGCACGAAATAGCAACGTAGTGCTGTAATGCTAATTATTAGATATTTCAAGGGAAATGTGTTGCTTTTTCAAACATATGAAATCCAGCCTCCTGTTCTGCCTTTGAGCTCTGTCTCTTTGCCCCTGCATTGCTCCAGAACTGTCTTCCTCATTCTTTTTGGTTCTTTCATGCAACAGGAATGCAGCCAGACAAGGCTGTAACATCTTACATGCTTCCTCCTCTTATTTTCAGAAATGGGTCTCAGATAAAAAATGAACACAGAGTCAATGAATTACTTGCCCAGTTAAAAGATTCTGTGCAGTGACTTGTGCATGTTATCTCTTAATTAGCACCTCTTTCTTCACACAGTGAACCTTCTTCAGTGCAGAACATCCCTAAGAGTGTTACTACCTTTTAGAAATCATGATCATAATAATATTCATTGCATTTATATTATATCAAACTCAAAAGCTCCAGCTCTCATTTGGATTTTCATAGGACTACATACAACATATGACCAACAGGGATGACATACCTGGTAGTTGGAAATATTTTTCTTAATTACTCCTTTCCATGCCTTAGAGTCATGTCATCTTGCACACACACATGCACACACGCCTGCAGAAAAGGAGCAGACAGATTCCATACGATCCTTTATCATCACACAAGGACATTTGTACTTTATGACATACAATTCATTTAGAGACACTTGGTAACTCAATATAGTTACACAAAGACACAAATTTCTGCTGGGGAACCGATTCCCAAGAGGCTTTGAGGAAAGCATGAATGTTTCTTGGTTGTGTAATAAGAAACAATTGCTCCTAAAAGTTGTGAGATATTCCACAGAGAACTTGTATAAGAAGAGACATTGGTCTCAAAGGCATAATTCTGCACAGAGAAAGGGCTACGTTGGGGAAAAGGCCGTGTTGTAAGAATCTGTGTTTTCTGAAGAGAGAAAGAAGGGGCAGAGGACATGACGGCATTCTAGGGAAGTGCTGCTTTTCTCTATAAAGTTTCCCCAAAGTCCAGACTTGTTATCTGGATGATGAGTGGGGGTTGTCATCAGACTGTAATGACATAAGAAAATATTTCAGTGTGGTGGGGAAATGTTTCAGTAAATTAGAGTCAGACATAATAGAAGAGGATTGGGGGTTTTATTTGCATATGGAGATTGCTGCTGTATTTTTCCAAGTTTATGACTGTGTCTACTCCTCTTATAAAGATTTCCTTGTTTGTGCACAGCTGTAGAGATCGTACAAGGGGGATAAATTCTTCCAGCTGCAAGTGCACATGAGGGAGGCTGCCTTTGCTTTCCCCAGGTGAGCAACCTCAGGACAGCTCAGTTACTTGTCAAGAGGGACTCAAGGGGCATTAAAGGGCAACGAGGATGGTGAAGG
>WEKX01009942.1:100900-133142 GCA_013390025.1 Pitta sordida | reverse complement strand
CTATCCCTGCAAAAATATTGATGTGACATTGACAATGATATATCCTAAAAAAAAAATACAGCTTTGTATGTTTTTCTGAAAAGCTTTGCAAAAAGCAGAATCCTCTAAAGTTCATAAACTAAAAGCTGCAATTGCTGGAGGAGGATGAGAGAAAGAGACAGAGAAAATAATTAGACTCAAATGGAAAGCCACTCCCATACCAGGAAGGAAGAGTTTTATGATCACGTTTGGGACATGGCACAATGGCTACCTGGATTCTTTAGTCTTATCCTGTAAAGCCATTTCTATGTTCTTATAAACTCCCATGCTCCAGATTTTCCCCATCCAAGGAAAGGAAGAGATATTCACATTAACACATATGACAATATATGATGCAAGATGGAATGCAACTGATAACAAAAATTTTAGCATGCCAATAAATAATACCTGGAGCCTGCACAGCTTCAGGATGCATTAAAAGGATGGGTCAGTTATAGGGTGTATGATATAAAATTGAAAGAAAATCAGTTCTGCCAATATTAACAGATCTACAGCGTTTCACCATAAAAGACTGTCCTTCTCATTGGACCTCACCAGTGGACCTTGATCATCATTGAAGTCTTTCAGAATCCCGGGAAGTTGTGAGTATCTTTAATTAGATAAAATCCCCACATAAGTAAAAAAAAAAAAGCAGCAAACTAGACATTTCAAAACCTATTAATTTTAATGACTGGAAAGGTTAATGACTTAAAACCAGCAATTAAGACTAAAAGGGAAATAAAACCACTATTTCCTACTAAACACAAGCATAGAGCAATAATTAGGCACAACATTAACATGTCCTTCATAAATAAGCTACCACAAGTACTGGAAATATCTCCTCCTGATAGACTCACCAAGTTTTAAATTTGCATTTAACATTTATTGAGCCAAATGGAGTTTCAGACTGCTGTTTTGTTTTACACATCAAAAAATGAGCTCTTGGCTTTTCTCAGCCTTTATTATACAGCTATCGCACACACAAGACACCTGAAACCTTTGGGTAATTTGCAATTTGGATGATTAGGAAACTAGAGAACCCTCTTTGAAGTCCATATTTGGGTCAAATCTTCTGAGCAAAGGCTTTAAAGCATGATGAATTGATTCCTGCCAATTATAGAAACACGACTACTCTCTTTTGAGACTGGTCTTCTCAGCTGGACTTTATCAGCTCAAGAGAGAAAAGCCCAAGAGAGATATTAACAGTGAAAAGGAGAAAGCTGGAGTCCAGATAACCCACAGTGACCTTCTATTTGCATGTCTTAGATATTAAAGTGCTGCTTAAATAGATCTGGGGAACAAGTGACAAGCTGCAATTTGAGTAATCACATGTTCTTTTGTCATCACTCTCCTCCCTTCAGTTGATGAACAACAATTCACCTTGAAGACCTTAGAAAACATTTAAAAATGTTCTGTAGCTCCCTTAGCTGAAAGCCTCTGTCCTGGATGAGCTGTGGTTTCTAATTTGACAAGGGCAAGTATTGAAAAAGCCTGTGCTCCTGGTTGCACATCCAGGGGCAGCAGGCTGCCAGACTAGTATGCTCTTTAAACCCTGTGATCCACAAAAAGTATCTTTATTTGTTTATAGGAATGTTTGGCACCACAGGTCAACCCCTGCTGCTGGAGGTTAATCCCCTAATCTGACAAGCAGACTATTTACTAATAAAACAGAATAGTTTATTTTTTAGTGCAGATAAAACTGCTGGTTTCTAGGCTTTTCTCATTTTAATTGAAGGTAAATGAATAAGTTTATAACAGGAATATGACCAGGACCAGCTTGCTTCAGGTGACTTGATGCTCAAATATTCAAGTAAAAGTTATGTTCTTGCGATGTGCTAATTTTATAGAGTTAGAGATCAAGTAATCCAGTATTATGGTGCCTCGGGAGTTTGAAGAGAACTACATTAACATAACCAGGACTTGAAAATAAGCTCTAGAAATTGATTTATCTTGGCAGTAATCAGGATGACTGGTTACTTTCTTTAGCTGATTGACTGAAAAAAACACATATGGACACGTAAGGAAATCAGAACACGAGTTCAGAAGCAATGTTAGTATTTAACTAACATGCAACCATATGACCTAATTTCTTAGGGATCAGAGTAGTTTTATCTATTCTGATCTCTCTTCTTTGCATATAGTATTAAGAAACATAATTCATTAAATGTATGTACAAATAAATTCAATAAAACTTTTGTTTTATTCATACATCTAGCATAAAGTTTTATGATAATCCAGGAGAAATTCCATTAGCTAGGTCATTAGAAAAGTATTTCATATTTCTCCTGTTCATCAACTTTTCCAACCACATGCACCTTACTTTGAGCTTCACTTAACCTTCCTGCACTGCCCTTACAGTGCAAAAACACAGCAGAAAACCCCCACCCTGAAGGACCATTAGCAAGACGTGCATAGTATGTGTTCATATTTTGATAATTTCTTGAATACTCTCCTCTTATGATCTGGAAGGTCACAGAGTTGGCTTTCACATCTTTAGAGTGAGGGGTCAGTTTAGATCTGAACAGCTTGGCTTTCTTGATAATCAGGTTAACAGGTTTTACTCCTCAGTTATTGGATCAGCCTTTGACCTTGTACAACTGCTTACACACCCATAATTCAAGAAATAGTCTTAATGGTATGACTGGGGAGTGGATTAGAGCTTTCTACAAGAAAGCTCTTTATGGTCTAGCATATCGAAAGGGCAAATACAACTACTCTGAGTAATAAACTTCCATTTCTTAAAGGTAGGAAAGCTCCTGAGGTTTTCCGAAATGAGATTTCGGCATAAAATGTAATAATTTGCTTTAAATATTTGGTTAACAACAAGAATAATTTCTTTTATTATGACATAAAAAAACTAATAATCATACTTTTTTCTATTGAAATATTTATGTGGATGGATATTTCATATAATGTCTTATTATTAATTAACATCTTAGAAATAACCCAACAGAAATTTTTTCTTCTTTTAATACATCAAAACATTAACAGAACACATAATGCTTTATTAACTTCACAGCAACTTGCTGGTAGGTAATCAGACCCCAAGGTTTTTTTAAGACACAATTTTTGTGGATTCTTCAGCCCTGGAAGTGTTCCAGTCCAGGCTGGATGAGGCTCTGAGCAACCTGGTCTACTGAAAGATGACCTTACCTACTGAAGGGGGATTGGAGCTACAAGATCTTTAAGGTCTCTTCTGACCCAAACTACTTCATTATTCCAGGAAATTATTAAATTTGATTATAAACCCAAGATCTATGTGTGAAGAAGGAACATAAGACAGAAGGAAGATGTCTGTCTTGGCTGAAACCTCCTGCCTTTGCAAAGAACTTGCAGATTTGGGAATCCAGGGTTTCACAGGAGATTAGAGAAATTTAAGCAGGTCAGATACACCATAACAAAACTCTAGTCCAAAATAAATGATGAGTTTCTTGACTCCCTTCACTTTTGATGAGACTCTTTTCTATGGGCATATCCTGAAGAGCCACTACTAGGAGGAAGGTTCCACAAAAAAACTGTTGGTGTGAATGCTTAGGAGTTGGACTAGATGATCCTGTGGGTCCCTTCCAACTCAGAATAACCTGTGAACCTGTGAACTGTGGAGGCCACTCCACCTTTGTGCCCAATTGCAAGTAATTTTGTTTCTGATGTCATGGTGGTGAGGGAATGGCAACAGAAACAAGTAGTTACTTTCCATTAGAAATGCATGTAGGATTATTCTTAATGTAGTATTTGTATTATCTGCCTGTTTTCTTTCATACTACTATCTCCATGCAATTGAAAATATTTAAGACCAACACACAAAAATACCAGAAAACCAGTGCTGTTGAATTTGAGGGCTGTTCGATCATTTGAAAAATGGCTCTTTCAAAATTTAAGGGCTCGTGTCTGCTAGTAAGCTCTCCATACATGCTCCTACTTTATGTTTCATTCATGCTGCATATTTTTTCACACTAGCTTGGGTATCTTTTGCATTGCACAGCTGGATACAAGAAGTTAGTGCTCAGCCCAGCTGCAGAATAGCACATGAGAAATATTTCCCAACATATGAGTGAATTATTAGTCCTGGCATGTGTCCAAGGCTCCACACAGAATTTGTATCAAATTAGAATTATGATTAGTGTTCTGATTAAGATTTATTACCTTTATTCTATTTTATTAATTATTGTTTCTAAGTAATTTCCTTCAGGGCTTAATCATTAGCGTATGTTCACAGAGGCACTTAAAAGTAACCAAAGGAAATTATATGAAAATCACTGCTGATGGCTGAGTTCATTTTAGAGGTAGTTAACAACCCATAAATAGTGTTGCAAAACATCTGGTGAAGATGCCTCACAGCTCAGTTGGCTCAATATTAATTAGCACCATTAGAAGGGAGCTTACTGTCAGGTACCCACTCACCTCTTCACAGTATTTCAGGTCAACTGATTTGCCATCACTGCGAACACAATCAAGCATCCGTGTTTTGATACCATTACCACAGACAGCCTTCTCGCTGAGCTGACATGTGCTCCAGTCTGAAGAAGACAAGTTCATTAGCATAGCAGACTTTCAGATAGAATTCATAATGATCCAATCTCCCATCTAATTCTAGTTCTGATGGCCTGAAATAATCCTCACAAACAACTTTTACACATGCAAAAAACGATGGAGCCCAGCTGCTATACAGTTTTGGGATCAGCAACTTTTACTGCAAATACTCAGTGCCATGGTGCTTTCCTAAAAAGTATATATTTGGTTTCATCAGTATGAATTTTGAGTGAATCCCAAAATTATAGGAGAAATACATTGCCTGGAGTTACAGCATGCCCATTTCAGCTAAGTTGGAAAGTCTTCATTTAATATTTTATCTGGACCAAATAGTCTAAATCAGTTTTCAGTACAAGTTCCACAGCTCTCTCTGGATAAGAACATAAATCTGAAAAATCCTTCCTGTATGCTAAATGGAAGTAAGCTGTAGCCCCAGGCTATCACTAGAGCATAACACCACAAATACCTGTCACATTGTAGTCATAGTGATAGCAGTTCCTGTTCAAAGTACAGGCTTCTGTCTCAGTGGCAGCAGGACAAGGCTTTCCATCATCTGGTTGTCTCAGGGATTCAGCTGACCTTTCACGAACACTACTTCCATTGCATGGCTTAAAAGAGAGATTGGAAACAGCTTTGATATTTTGGCACCCTGATACCTTTTTATGCAGCTATTGTAACAACCTTTCAAGCAATCCCTTCACAAAACACAAGTGTTACATAACAGGTTCATTCTTCTGTGTAAAAGAAATTCTTTCCTTGTTATTTCAGAGAGAATTTAGCCTGCTCTTGCACTTTGGTACCACCCAAGGTGAAATATCCTTTAACTTGGTAACACCTCCCTATTTTCCTAACTAGTGCAATATTCAGTACTAGTGCTTTGGAACTATTTCACTTATAAACTGGATATTGAGAGGCTCAATTCCAAATGCTACAATGTAGTGCACCAGAGCCTCAATACTCAGAGGTCCTGAAACACTTTTATGTTAGTTTGGGAGATATTCTTGATATTTCTTTTTGAAATTGCTGTCAAGAAAGGGAGGGGAAGCCCAAAATTACCTTTCTATGCTCAGTCTTGATCTGCAGACTTCACTCATTACCAGATAGTGACATTTTTAGTACAGTGACTGTGCTGCTGTGGAGAGGCTCAGAGTTAGGCTCAAAGACAGGCTCACAAGTCACTGCCAAAGCTATTTCCAGCACTCAGAAGGCATGCCAAACTGAAGAGTGCTTACTGGGGACATTATAGTCTGTGTTCGGGAGCAATTTCACTTAATGGAAAATACATTATTTGCAGCCAACAATCAACAACCCTAAAGATGACAGTATATATAGATATTTACAGGTGTAATCACTGGTTATTTCAGCATCTTTGCATAATACAGTCAACCCTCTTCTACTTCACGCCCTCCATATTGCGGCTTCACATCTTAGCGGAGTGATTTTTCAGCAATTAAGGAGGCCCATTTCGCAATTGCGCATGCATGACTTGACACGCATGAATATTCAAACTAGGCAGTCATGAATATGCAAATTTCCACACCCGCAGCTGCCCACATTGCACCACGGCTCAGCACAGCTTGGCCTGGGGCTGCTGGCCTGCATCATGGCTCAGCTCAGCTCGGCTGGCCTGTGCTGCGGTTCGGCTCAGGGCAGTCACCCATGCCACGGCGGCGCCATTCTCACAGGGGCTTGGCTCTGAGCAAAGAGGCTGTGTGCAAGTTATAGAAGATTTACATGCTCACAGATTAGACATGGTGTTTGAGACTTTCTCAGAATAGACATGGTGTCCGAGACCAGACACCACGTCTACCTCGAGTATGGAGAGACCAGGTCTACCCACCAGGAGAGACACCGGGACAGCAGCGCAGGCAGCTTCCTGCGCTACTGCCCCCAGCTGAGTGGAAAAGGGTTTTTTCCCGGCGTGGGGTAGCTGCGGGCTCTGGGAAGCACCGACACGAACACTGAAACACAGCAGGGCAGTTCTGAAATTGCGGCAGAGTGCTGGGGGGTGATGTGAGGGTGCGGGGCAAATTTGCATATTAATGAGCTGCCAATCAACACAGATGGAAGGCTTCACGGAGTGTTAAGACCTGCGGTACCGTGGTATAGGAGACCTGACTGTACATCATGCATAAATTTTTGTATATAATTTGACATACATGACAACATAATTTGACACTTCAGTATACTTCTTACCAAAGAACATTGAGACCATGATCCCCATTCAGACATAACACAGTCCTCAGGACATGGCAATGTGCATTTTCTAGCACCAAGTGGCATCTCTTCAGGATCACACAGATAGTCCTCTACAGTGTCAGAAGGACCATCCACAGTGTTTAGCATGCACCTGGAAAAGAGAACTGCACATGAACTGCACTGGCCATGGATTTTGTACAGTAACTCTGTTCTACAGTACTCTAAAGCACTTTAACATTTAGTCAGCACATAACAGAACTGAGTATTGATCTATGAATATCCAAGGAAGTCTGAAGAGACAAAAATAATCCTTGATTTTACAGATGACAGCCACATAAAGGCATCCACATAATATACACAGTCCCTATCAGTGATCTGCTGAAAGCCCCTGGGTGGGTAATTTGCTTGACATTAACTTACCTCTAAGTAGACAGAGCCATATTGCACTCAGTGAAGTTATTCTTATTTATGTCAGGCAGGATTCAGGTTTGTTACATTATGGTTGGACTCAACACTGTACATTACACAGAATTACATCAAATTAAACACAGCCATAAGTGAACATGAAGGTTCTCTAAAGTGAAGGAGGACTAATACCATTTTACCTGACTTTCCGTGTTTGAACACCTTCTCCACAATTCTCTTTTAAATCCACATTGGTCACTTTGCAGACGCTCCATGGCTCAGTAACCCATATGTACTGGCTGCAGTCACTGTGGCAGGGGACTACCTCATACACCTAGAATCCACATTCAGTGTCAGTTTTGTTGCACACAAGTAAGATAAACATGCAATGGTGGCCATGCAAAAAAAAGGTTGTTCTTTTTGGTAAAAATAACAAATACAAGCTTGCATATTTAAAGGCCATAGTTACAAGACAGATTAAATACTTGATAGAAAACTATTGAAATGACAAGAAGACAGAAGCTATCTAATGATGGATTCCCTGCTTTTCTCTGCCCCTAAGCCCATGCTATGCCATTCCCACCAAAAACATGAACACAACTAACATAAAATCTGTAATAAGGCTAGATTATGAGTATACCTTTTAGAAAAATGCTGCTAAAACTCTGCTAACACTATAGCTTTATTCTTCACATCTCCCCTCCACTATTCCCCTCCACTGTTATTAGTTGTGCGGGTTTTATATTTCTACAGAGAGGTGACCTCAAGGGAAATTTTACCTATTGACACACTTTATTTATTCATTGCGTATGCTTAAATCACTCCATATATTTGTGCACCAGCATAAGTATTATGTTTGAATTTGAATAAAAATTTGAAATAACATCCCATATAGTAATTTATACAGTGTTCCATATACTGTCTTAAGCATACATAACAAAAAAAGGGACAGACAGCATAAACATTGGACACAATTAGGAAGCATATGTTAAGGTTATACAGTGAATCCTCTCTGTATCGCACCTTCTCCTTCACGACCTCGCGCATTTGCGATGTGAATTTATCACAGTTTTGATTCCACCATTTGTGAAATTTTCTGGCTCATGCATGCGCAATGCATCTGCTCCACCGAGAGGCGGTGCCAGAGCTCCACGTGGGGCGGTGCTGGCCCAGCCCCACAGGGCGGGCCAGGAGTCCCGCTGTCCCCTGTTACTCTAAGCACAGCTGGGGAACTGACTCCCCCCGCGGGCACGCATTACTGTTTCCATGGCTACAGGCGGGGAAGGGCAACCCCCCTGCCCCGCGTGGCCCTGCCAGTGTGCGCGGGACCGCAGCTGAGCCCCGCACTGCCGGTGGGGCGTGGGGCCGCGGGACCACAGCTGAACTGTGGCAGCTCGCGCTGGGACGGGGCGAGGGAGCAGAGGCGCGGCCGTGCTGCTGCAGGGCCATGCCGTGGGGTCACGGCACCGCGGCACTGCGTGGTGCCCGGGCGTGAGCGCTGGGAANAAAAAAAAGGTTGTTCTTTTTGGTAAAAATAACAAATACAAGCTTGCATATTTAAAGGCCATAGTTACAAGACAGATTAAATACTTGATAGAAAACTATTGAAATGACAAGAAGACAGAAGCTATCTAATGATGGATTCCCTGCTTTTCTCTGCCCCTAAGCCCATGCTATGCCATTCCCACCAAAAACATGAACACAACTAACATAAAATCTGTAATAAGGCTAGATTATGAGTATACCTTTTAGAAAAATGCTGCTAAAACTCTGCTAACACTATAGCTTTATTCTTCACATCTCCCCTCCACTATTCCCCTCCACTGTTATTAGTTGTGCGGGTTTTATATTTCTACAGAGAGGTGACCTCAAGGGAAATTTTACCTATTGACACACTTTATTTATTCATTGCGTATGCTTAAATCACTCCATATATTTGTGCACCAGCATAAGTATTATGTTTGAATTTGAATAAAAATTTGAAATAACATCCCATATAGTAATTTATACAGTGTTCCATATACTGTCTTAAGCATACATAACAAAAAAAGGGACAGACAGCATAAACATTGGACACAATTAGGAAGCATATGTTAAGGTTATACAGTGAATCCTCTCTGTATCGCACCTTCTCCTTCACGACCTCGCGCATTTGCGATGTGAATTTATCACAGTTTTGATTCCACCATTTGTGAAATTTTCTGGCTCATGCATGCGCAATGCATCTGCTCCACCGAGAGGCGGTGCCAGAGCTCCACGTGGGGCGGTGCTGGCCCAGCCCCACAGGGCGGGCCAGGAGTCCCGCTGTCCCCTGTTACTCTAAGCATAGCTGGGGAACTGACTCCCCCCGCGGGCACGCATTACTGTTTCCATGGCTACAGGCGGGGAAGGGCAACCCCCCTGCCCCGCGTGGCCCTGCCAGTGTGCGCGGGACCGCAGCTGAGCCCCACACTGCTGGTGGGGCGTGGGGCCGCGGGACCACAGCTGAACTGTGGCAGCTCGCGCTGGGACGGGGCGAGGGAGCAGAGGCGCGGCTGTGCTGCTGCAGGGCCATGCCGTGGGGTCACGGCACCGCGGCACTGCGTGGTGCCCGGGCGTGAGCGCTGGGAAAGGGGGAGGGGGAAGCGGCGCCAGGGTTTGGGCTGTGTGCACACCATCGCGGCGGCCCGGAGAGGCTGACAGATTCTCGGGGTGGCAGGGGACTCCCGAGTCAGAGGGGGCTCAGAAACGGTTCCCTTTTCTTCCCTGTGCTCAGATAGTCCGAGGGGAGAAGCAAAAAAGTCCCTGGAGACCTGCGGAGTTCTGGGGGGTGGGGCAATGGGCGTGGCCTGCATGCATATTAATGACCTGCAGTTCTTTGCGAGGTTGGGCTTTCATGAGGGCATTGGCCTGTCCTTTTCCTCGCGATGGAGGAGGTAAAACTGTATCTCTATTCTAGAAACACTTACCTGAGCCTGAAGAAAGTATTTTCATGAACCCAAAATGGGGATGGGGGGAAAGAAAGATAAAAAGATAGAATTATTACAGTGAAGCATAGGTATTTAAATGGCATTAATTTAGCTTTTATTACAAACAATATTCTATTACTTCTGCAAAGCAAAAGGCATCTGATTTTTCCTCTTGGATCTGCCTTGCTGTCATGAGGCATTTTGCAAGAAGTTTGCCCTTGGAAGAAAATTAAAGTTTATAAAACACAACTGGTGGGATGAAACTGTAAATGACCTAATATCTTTCTGAGTCCTGAACACTTGATAGAATAGATGTTTTCCCTCTTTGCCTATAACGAGCATCAAACCTTCACACAGTAGGGAATCCATGTCTCCCAAGAAGAGGAAAAATCCTCTGTGTTTTTGAAGGATACTGGAGTTTGTCTGTTAATTGGAATTATTCTGACAGTATTACGTGCAATAGGTTCCAAGGAATAAATGGAACTGGCAGTTCTTATCCTTCCAAAGTTCCGAGGTCTTTCACTGAGTATCTCAATTATGCATAGTTTACTTAAAAGCCATTGCCTCAGCATTATCTTATACCAGCTAATTTCACATATCATTCTAGGTATCAAGTCAACACAACTAATAGTCCTAGACAATTGTCTTAAACAAGTCTTTGATTTCTTTTCAACAACACTAGTGTAGAAAAAGAGAGCTGATGGTTTGATACTTAAACTGCAAGAAAATACCATCAATCATGAAAAATATAATGCCTTGAACACTGAATGTGTAGAGTCTAGTATATCACTATGCAGCTGATCAGCCCATGCACAAGTACACCAGCACAGTCAGCTCACTTAGGACTTCTTTGAATTATATAAGCATTAATTCAGGCATAAACTTGTGTGGTGTAAATGCATCTTAAAGAAGGTACTGGACTCCATGGGCAATTTGTTCTTCAGAATTCTTCCAGAATTTCCAAAATGAGAATAGAGAAGCTTTATTTCAGGGAACTGTCTACATGTCTGACCCTGCTTAGCATAAGAAGAAATACATAAACCCTACATATTCAACAGCCTTTCCAGTAACATAAAATCTGGACATCTTGCCAGAAGTGTAAAGAAGAACTCTACATTTCATTACATGTGTTAGTGGTGTTTTCCTGACTCTACTGGAATTTTTGTAGCTATGACTATGGGCCACAGTAGTTGAGTAGTCCAAGGATTGTGTATCCAAGTGCTCCTGGTAAGGGGGTAGGTGCCCCGTTAATAATGTCTAGAGCCAATGAAGAGAGGGAAGTCCCTGATTTGTCCAACAATCTCAAATTAGTCTCTTCACTTGAAATCATCTGAAGGCCACTAGCATGATTTTATAGCAAACCTGACTTTATTATTGCTGTAATTATGAAGCCTTTTAGCTTTCTAGTAAAATGTGTACTAAGCAAGTTTCATTTAGCTTGAGTGTGGTTTGGGAGCCACTCTAGCATGCACGGCCCAGGATGAAAGATACTCAGTGAGACATCTGTGTTCACTGTATTCAGTCGTCCTCCAAAATAGAGGCATACATGTCAGCCCTGAGAGACATTGAACAACTTTTTGACAAGGTCTTAAGCATTTCATTTCAATGTTTCCCTAGCCTTGCTATTAGAGTTTCCCCAAAGCTTAACCCAAATCTGTTTGAAGCAGTCTAAACCCGCTGCTTTTTTTCCTATCCATGATAGCCACGGAAAATGGATTACTGCCATGAAAAATGGATTATTTCCTCCTTCATTGCAACAGTCTTTTATGTACATCCTAGCACGTACATCTCCCTCCCTCCCATCTCCTTTCCTTGGGCTAGACAACATGTAGTCATTCCTCAGGTTCAAAATTCCTAGATGTCGGTTTACAGTATAGCCCTCCTGTAAATCATGATCCACATAGTTGTGGGCACCAAAGATCCAATCTAACTATTATGTTTTGTATGTATGCAAATAAGCATGTTACATATAGAAGTAATAAATATGTAAATAAATAAAAAATGATCAATAATTGAAATAAATATTCTGAATAGTCAGTACTTTGCCACATAAGTGAATGGAGGATCACATTTAAATTAAATAATCAACTCAAAATTAGAATTTTTTTATTTCCCTGCATGTTTCTGAATTGACAGTGAATATACGTATTTAAAAATTAAAGATAAAGCCTGTATATTCTTCTATATTTCTTCTCAATAAAGTACTATATTTCAATTTATTTTATGATAATTATATTTTAAATAATCTATTACTATTTTGCAAGTACCATGTAACATTGCCACAAATCAATTTGGA
This sequence comes from Pitta sordida, assembly GCA_013390025.1. Lineage (NCBI taxonomy): Eukaryota > Metazoa > Chordata > Aves > Passeriformes > Pittidae > Pitta > Pitta sordida. The sequence continues at coordinate 120,746 of WEKX01009942.1, read as the reverse complement.
GTCAAAGAACCAGCAGAGGGCAATGGTGTTGCATAAAAGTGGCAAAGCCTTCAGCAAAATCACCTTTGATGCAGAAAAATACAAGCCTATTATGTACTACATGAATATTAAAGAAGGAAAAAGACTTCTGTATGGACTATAATTTTCTCCTATTGAATCACATTGCTCCTAATCTAAAGCATATTTATATGCTGACCCAAATCCAGCGACCCTCATTCTGTTTTTTATTTTGCTAAAAGTAGATCACAAACTTAGCTTATTAGCCGCAGTTTAACACTTATTATTTTCTAAATTAAAACTAATTACATTCCCTAAAGTAGAAAATTAGATAAACAAGCCATTTCACTCTCTGCTAGCAAAATGTCAACAGGATAATATTAAGTACATGCATTTTTATTCAAATGTAAATTGACAGCCCTTTTTTTTCAAAAATCCTTGGATTTTTACAGAAAAGACCATGTGGCTCTTTAACATGCCACTGCAGACCAAATTTTCAACAGTAATATGAATATAAATCAAATTTGAAGAGCATGAGTTAATTAACAAGGAATGTTTCTCCTTTCTAAAACTCTCCAAGCAAAGAAGCTTCAGGGGTTTGACTTGGACTAGTGCTGAACTTGGTCTCAAAGACTAAATGCTTATTAATCATCCAAGCACCCCCAGTGTGGTCTCGGACCATATTTTCTAGCTTAGTTTACTTGAAGATGATCCAGATTGTATTGCCAGACTGCTCCATACTGTAATATCATTAAAGTGGAGTTAGTGGGACAACCAAGAGACTGACACTGGAAGTATATTCATGACTAGAACTGCAGTGCCAGAGCAAGTGTACCCAGAGGGACAAGCTCCAGCTTGACTAAAACCTACTGGGGACGCTAAGATAATACTGTGTGTTTGAGAGTTTTAAATTGATATCTGAAGAAAGATGGTCAGAGAGTGGCACTAAGAATCTTGCCAGTTTGAGCAACTGTAATGAGACATTTTACCCAATCGTAGAATCAGAGAATGGCTTGGGTTGAAAGGGACCTTAAAGATCATTTAATTCCAACCTTCCTGCCTTGGGCAGGGACACCTTCCACTAGAACAGGTTGCTTAGAGTACCAGCCAACCTGGGCTTGAACATTTCCAGGTATGGGGGATTCACAGCTTCTCTAGGCAAACTATTCCAGTGCCTACCACCCTCACAGTAAAGAATTTCTTCCTAATATACACTCTAAACCTTCTCTCTTTCAGTTTGAAGCAATTCACCCCTGTCCTGTCACTACATCATCTATAAAAAAGTTTCCTTCCATCTTTCTTGGAGTTTTCCTTCAGGTAAGAGACTTCAGAAATACAGTCTTCACAATCTGCATTTAAGAAAATGTTACTGTCTCCAATCTGCAGTTCAGATAATGTGTTAAATTCTTGCAGGTGTAATAAAGGCAGATCCTTTGCTAACTGAGGAATTCTAAGCCAACTTACACTCCTTTTACCTCCACCTGCTCCTTATGTTGAATAGTTCTTCTACATCAACAAACTATACAGATATAAAGGGTTATCTGAGGTATGGAAAAAGCTACATCAATAGTTTAAATATAAATCAAATTACCTGATTGACATGATCAAGCTTTGGACAGGGTCTTCCACCATTGTAGGGTTTTTCGCGGAGCCATTTAGACCGAACCTTTACCCCACTCCCACAGGATTTACTACAGCGAGACCAGTTGGACCACTCACTGAGTTTGCAGTCTGAGGGACATGGAATAATACAGGCTTCTTCAATATACCCTGCATGAATGGAAAAGAAAGTGAAATCTCTTCAACATGTCACTTTGCCACTTCTCCCTGAAGCCCTCGTCTACTTCATTTAGATTGTCCAAAGTTTGACTTGACAGGACTGTGTGAATAGAGAGATTTCTTCATCATTAGGGCTAAATTAAATTCTGCAGAAAATTGACACATATAGTTGGAGACTGTTAAAGTAGCAGCTGAGCATCCTCACTGCTGTCTGATTAGGATTCACACTCACCAGATTTCAGCATTCAAACTTCCTGACAGCTGCAGTGTAATTGATACTAACCATCTCTTGGCTGCATCATTCTCACTCTGTATAAACAATATGTATTCTATTAAGGAAAAAAAGTTTAATTAAAGGCTACTCCACAACTGTATCAAGTAAGTCAAGCGCAGTTATACATCAAAAATCCAACTGCGAAGACATGTATCTTGCCAGCCTGGAGCAAGGGAACTTAACACCTAATGACCTTTCTGAGACTAGAAAGAGAGAGTAGCCTGCCACTTTAATGATCTGCCGATTAACAACCATCTGCCCCCAGTACCACACTGAATAATTGCATTGAATGGAAAAGCAGATGTTTGGTTTGGATAAGTCACTGGTCCTGAGAGGTTGGAAGGGGGTATGACCCGGTCGGCAGGGAGTAACATGAGGCCTCAATTCACTGAATAAGTGAAAATGTCTTTCTTTCAAAACCAACATATGCCATAGCTTTACAATATGTGCAATTTATCCCAATATTTAAGGGAGAAGATAAAAAACCTCAAATAAAAAGCTGGCCTTCATTGCCTTTTTACAGCTGTATCCTGAACATATACTTTCAATCCTCCTTTCCTGTGTCAGATCTGTAAAGTATTTACTGTTGGCAAATGTTCACTTTAATGATTAAAAAAACCTTAGTGTATTTAAGTATTCTAAAATATTTGATGAAAACAATTGCAAAATTAACTCATACTTGGGTAAGATCATTCTCAAAACATTGACACAGTTTGCTAGGCATGGTTTCACCTATTTCTCAAGATACATCGGTTTTTTTAGTTCTAAAGCAATCAATGTCTTTTCATCAGAGTCGATGTTAGCAGCTTTGTTTTTAACCTATACAGAAATCCCTTGAATACCGCGGAGGGTCGGTTCCAGAAAGATGCTGTGATAAGCAAAATCCGTGAAGGAGCGGTAAATATGGTAAATACGATAAATACAGTAAAAAGGGTAAATACAGTAAAGCTAGTAAAGCTGTGAACAATACCTTCCAGGGAAGATGGGAACCTCCCTGGAGTGGAAAGGAAAAAAATCCTCCTTATCTACTTTACTGTACCTTTTGGATCAAAGGGGGNTTACTGTACCTTTTGAATCAAAGGGGGTTTTGGTTGAAAAGGGTAAAAAAATGAAAGCAACAATTATTTACACAGATGGGTTGGCTCCGAGCAAGGACCAGTGCAGGGACAGCTCTCGCTTCAGGGTTGGTGTTGGGCCCCCTGAACACGAGGCTGGGCTGGGACACCTTGAAACCGCAGGAGAGGTGATTGTTGTCACAAGGAAACACTCAGGACTTCTTCACTGTTGCACGGGAAGCAAAACCACAGCAGCCAGGCGGCCTATGTTCTTCCTCCCCGATCACAGTCAAAAATCATCAGTGAACCACCTGGTCCCCAGAAGTGTCCTTCTATTGACCGAACACTTCACCTCTGCTCTGCACAGTCATCAAGAGCTAAATGGCCCATCAAGAGCCATTAGCTCTCCAGCCAAAAGACAAAAGAAATCCTCCACCCACAGCCTAGTTCAGGAATTCTGCTGCTTTTTGCTTAGTAGGATTAACTTTTCACTCCCTCAGTTTGATAGTGCCATGGTGGTTATGAAAAATTTAAAATCTAATGGCATGACAAGCCAGTAAAGACGCAGAAAAAACCCCCGCCATGTATTGAAGCCGCAAATGGTGAAGCGCGAAGTAACAAGGGATTACTGGACTTCTAGTAAAGCTGTTCTCTCTCGTCTAAAAGCAACCAATAACAATCAATCACAAGGTGTGTAAAGAATCAAAACATTTAAAATATATATCTATTTCTAGTTGTTTCCATTGACTTGTTTTAGATATAAAGAGAAGGTTTAAAAAATACAGTATATTCAGAATATTTTATGGTCAAATTCAAGTGATAATTTTATCCCGTACGGATTTCCTCTGTTTGGAAGTGGTATATAGTTAAATAAATATAGAGAGCAAATCCTGGATTTGAGCACTGTAAAACTACTGCTCACCAAATGTATCTCCATAGAATGTCTAGAAGGTTATTAGTTTGAATTGCAAGCGTATTTATTAAACACCTCTTACCAAGCCCTCTTAGGTGCCATACAAAACCAAGCACTCATACATTCCGGAAGCTACTGAATGCAAATGGACAAAACCCAAAGTAAGTTAAGAGAAACAATTAAGTCCAAGCAATACATGTTTAGTGATATTTATTGTCTGATAAAGCTCAGCAAAGATTTTACTACTCTGTGAGTTTTCTTGAGATTCTGAAATGCTATTTTATTTCAACATAACTTCTAAATACTGTTTTTTTCTAGAGAAATCTTTCTACTATAACATAGTTTATCATTTATCATTTGTTAAATTTCTGTCTCTGGTAATTAAGGCCTGAAAGAACCAAATTCAATTATTTTAAATATAATGTATATCCTTAAGTAGGTTACTTTAACCAGTACAGGTTGCTTCAGAAACACTTTATTTTACAGACTTCGATAAACCTCTCAGTTTGTCCTCTCAAAGGGATCTTTCCAATCTTTGCCAATATCTTCTCCAGGATGATAAGGCTTCATAACCTACCAAAAAAAGCCTGTGTGAAACATACTAAACTCAAATGATGGGCAAATTAGAAGCTATTTTGCTTTATTTCCCTTCAGTTCATCCAAACAAGGACAATAACGTTTGAGGAGGGGGGGAGGTATTTTTAGATCATGAGAATGTTAGGCAAAATGTTATAACATTAGAAACTTGCAGACAGAAGTTGTATCAAATACATTGTAGTATATGCAAGTTCCAGGCAACATTTTAATTACACTGAGCTATATTTCAAATAATTCCATAAAATATCAACTGAAACCATATAATTGCAGCAACCTTTATTCACACTAGCTATGAAGTGATCTACATTAAAGTCAACCACTAAAACTGCCTCACCATAGAGGGCAAAAACACTAGAACGCCAGCATATTACAAGTACAGAATCTTAGTAAAAGTTATAACATGGATTAAATATTAGGAAGAGGTTCTTCACCTAGAGAGTGGTTGAGCATTGAAACAGGGAAGCCTGACAAAGTTCATAAAAGCATTTGGATAACAGGCACATGGTCTGATCCCTGTTGTGTTGTGCTCAGGGCTGGGAGTTGGACTTTGATGATCCTTGTGGGTCCTTTCCAACTCAGAATATTCCGTGATTCTATGAAGTTACTTTTTACGTCAAAGAGTCAGAAATCAAAACATAGGAAGTGTAAAACAAAAGAGAGATCGAGGGGGAATATAGGAATGGGTAAGAAAAGAGAGGGAGAAGGAATAGAAAACAAATGGCTCAGAACATGGAGTCAACAGAACTGTGACAGCAGAGTGATTAAGGATGATAATTTCTGTAAATTCATAGCAATCCTCCCTCAAATGCAAGAAAGTAAATATTTAGGAACTTTGAAAAGTTTATACTCCTTTTTGTTGTTATTTTAGTTAAATTTCAGTTATTTCTATTTTAAACTTTGATCACACTGTAAAAATTTTATCAAGTGAGAAGACAGCATGTTATATAGAAAAATAAATTAATAAAACATAGTACCACAGAAAACAGAAATATTGCATGCAAATGGGACTGTTGATGCAGATACATGGTTTCTGACATGAAAAGGATGTGGATGAACCATTTTTTAATTTTCAGTATTGTTTTTAGTCTGACAAATCAGCCTTGAAAGGGTGTCACTTATGTTAGACAGTGTGTTAGACCTTATTAAAAAACAGGCCTCTAATGTTGTCCTGGGTCAATTAAGATGAAGCAGGAATTAAATTTAGAAATACTTGAATTATATATATAGAGAGAGAGAAATAAGAACTTCACTGGGAGAGAGGAAAAAAATTTAATATAACAAATATATATATATGTTTGAACAATAACAGAGTATTAAAAGGAAGAAAAGAAAAAAAATACAAACCCCACACTGGAACAATGACAACTGTAAACAAAGGGCAATATAAACCAGCACAACAGAATGCCTAGTTCAAAGGAAAAACCAGGGCACCTCCAGGACTCCCGAGGCAGGGGGAATAGGGTTCAGGGTAGGCAAACCAGTGGAGTAGAGCCAGTGGTCCTTTCCCAAAATGTCCAAATGAGGGAGATCCTAATGACCAGCAGGAGAGAAGCTGTGCTGAGAGGAGAAAGTCAAAGGTCCACGTGGTCCTGGGCAAAATGGCAGAGGTGAAGAGACAAAGCGTCCTCAATTCAAAGGTCCGAAGACCAACCTCCTCTGCTGGGCTTGGGAGCTGTAGTTATAGGGCCTCAGGCCCCTCCCACGTCACATGCCTTGTGGGCATGTCTTCACATGCCATTCGCAGTCACTTCAGCCTGCCCTTCCCCTAGTCACATGCCTTTCCGGGAGGGGAAGATAAGAGAAAAGAATCCTCCATTGTCTGTCTTGGTAGAAAGGAGATAAAGCCCCTTCCCTGCCATATGCCTTGCCAGGAAGGGGAGATAAGATAAGACATGGGGTCCTCCATGACACATTCCTTTCAGGGAGGGAAAGGGAGACAAGAAGAGACATCTATTGTTTGTTAAAAAGGAGAAAAGTTTTACAATAGAACAAAAGGCCTCTCCCTATGACAAATGTGTGGGTGAATAAGTGTCTGTATGGTGAAATATCACCCAGTTATATCACATAGGCACATTGATTAATATAATTGCACCAAAAGACACACTAGAGCTTTGAGGTTTAAAGAATAAGGAAGAAATTACCAAGGTAGAAATACAATAGATGCAGACATACAGAAAAAACAAGAGCAGTGAAATGTCTATGAAAAAGAGCTGAGGAAAAAAAGTGTGAAGGTGACAGAGGGATAGTGAAAGAGAAAACTAATATTGTAAAGTGTGAAGATACATTCTCTGAACATCAGCAGTTCACTTTTTGCCTGCATGTTTCCTGAACCTCTTCCTTCTCTGCAGAATGTATGAGGGACATTGGAGAGATGAGACCTTGTAGTACAGAGTACAGGCTCTGGAGAGATGAGACCTTGTAGTACAGAGTACAGGCTCTGCATGTTCCAGAGAGATATTGGAAAGAGATGCCTACCTCTAGGGACCTATGCCTTTTCCCAGAGCAGTAGTTTCTCAATTGGTTCAGATCCTATTAGATGAACTTCAGAAGGTTGTGAAATGGGCAGTTTTCTACTATGAGCGAGAACAAGGTTATTCTACCATTAGAGATTACTGAACCACAATTTAACAAATTACTTTGAACAACTAGGAGTATGAACAGAATTCATTAGTAAACGGGAAAAGTTTACTGCCCCATTGGTAATTGGTTATAAAATCTGAACTCCTAGAACAAAGTCATTAACAGATATGATGGACAATTTAGTAGGGAGGACTCTAATGGACTTCATGCTTTTTCTTATGACAAAGCAGGTTCAAGTAGATGGAGACAAGATTTTTCCCCACAAACTGCACCTACAGTGTGTAAGAATAGATTGGCTACTTGAGTTGAAGAGTGCAAACATCTTTCAAAGTGTTTACACTTTTGTTCCTGGAACTGACAGAATTATGCTCCTGTTTTTTTGACGTAGTGTCATGCTATGTTTCCAAGAAAAAGCCTTGCAATGTCAGAATGGTTTATGTTCTTACAACAGATTTTTTTTTCCAAGGAAATATAACGTTCATGGATCTCATATTCCAGAACAAAGAAGTAGTAACCAACAAGTAGTTGGATTTTATTTGTAACATAAATTACGTATTTTTGGACACTATTCATATTTCTGCTACGCCATGGAAAGCTTGGTTGAACCCCATAAGGGTTTTTTTGGCTTTGTCCCCCCTTTTTTGCCATGAGTACACTTCAAAGCCTCAAAACCTGAAAGCAATTGTTCATGTTTAACTATCTTTGTCATCAGTAGTTCTGTCTCTGGTGAACTAACTACAAGTCTTTGGGTTGATTGTTTCAAGACTGATGGCCTGTTGGCAAGGCAGATATGGCGGCATCACAATGCAGAGGCCTAAGGTAGGATTTGTAGCGCAGGTCAATAGGTAGCATATTCCTAGAGAACACACAACATAAATACACATGCTTATATATTTAAAAAAAAAAGCCTTAGAAAAGATGGAAGCTATGAAACACCAAAGTATCCTAATAACAATTTGAAAACCTAAGCTTACAACCTTAGAGGGTCCTATGGGAAATATACTTACTTTTCAATAGAAAGAAATATCAACAGAAAGTCTCAATTAAATATTAACACAGATACTTTTTTTCTGGATAAATTTGCATTGCTTCAGGTTAGAACATTGAAAGTGAAAAAACCCCAACAGACATCTTGGACCCTATAGACTCACTTACATCATAAGGTATTTTACTATCATATATATAAGCAGTAAAATATAAAATTCCTTGATTCACACTGATACTCGTAGCAGCTGTTGTAAAAGTATTCACTGATATGCAGATATTCCTCTCTAATCCCCCACATAAACCTTGTAGCCACAGAGGGCTTTGTAGACTCAGCATAAATCAATGCATCTCCTTTAATTAATGCTAAAGGGAGAAATAATCTCACACTAATAAAGCAGCAGACAAACTATCCTGACTGCTTGACTGTGCCTAAGGTCTTAACAGTAAACAGACATGAATTAAGAAGGGTAATACGACCTATATAAAAATGCTGCATCTGTCTGCCATGCTACTATGGTTGCCTTCACTAGGCACACACAAACACAATCACAGATCATCTTATGTGGGTCATAATTCATAATGGATTTCTCATGGAGAAAAACTCAGTATTGAAGAACAAATAATGTAGTTCATAAGCATGACAGTGGCTTGCTTTTGATTTTTTGTCATGAAAATTCCAAGGTACAGTTTAAAGGGACAATGAAGAGAATCTCTCTCAATTTTTTTATAAAAATCTACTGAAACAGATTGTTGGCAGATACATGCCATTATCCGTAGAGCTCTAGTGTGTTAGTGATGACAGGGATAAAGCTATGAAAAACAACAGTTTCTTTTCTGAGGGGAAAAAAAACCCTCTCACACTTGACTGTCAAGCAAACTACACATTTTTATATTTCTCCAGTAAAATTTACTATGTAGCATTGAAAAAATGGGCAATTTATGTGTCTTCCATTAAGGAAAACAGGTAAACAACAGCTCAGTTGTCACTTTTAGCTGATGTTACCACATCTGCTGACAACTGGCAGCTGTTAGCTCATGACCCCACTCTGAAGACCTGGAATGGCTGAAAAATACCAGTGGCAGAATTTTCAAATGGCTTCTGAATGGTGCAAACTCTTTCACCAATAAATTTGGCTCAAATTTGAAACCAAATGTTTTGAAAAGAAAAATCAAAACATTGGGCATATACATAAAGTGGGAAATCCCCTTTAGTACAGTGGTAAGTGTCCCCACCTGGCATGTGGGAGACCCGGGTTCAATTCCCGCCAGGGAGACAGTGTTAAGAGTTGGACTCGATGATCCTTGTGGGTCCCTTCCAACTCAGAATATTCTGTGAAATTCTGTGAAACAGTGAAAAACACACAGATAAAGAAAGCAAGTAAAAAACCCAAACTGCCTTGTCTATTTGCAGCTTAAATTTAGGCCTATTTTCAGCTGTTTGTTTGGGATTTCTTTTGAAGCAGCGGTTAAACTACAGAGAGCTAAAGACCCTCTTCTGAAGAACTCCAGCCTGTGCTCCCCAGTGTTCTCATCCAGCAGTAACGACAGAATTATTTAACCATATTTTTCCTTTCCCCTTTTGTTACTGTCACTCCTGACATTTTGAGAATCTTGTTTGTATTTGGGAACTTATAACTGCACTCAAAATTTCAACAATCATCACAAGAATCTTCTGATGCATCTGATAATTTAGCATTGTCTTTGTGTCATCCCCGTCCTTTAGCTCCTTGGTGTCTGTAAAACTGTTAGTCTATTATTTAACTCTGCTCAAATCTTTTGAAAATTTTGTCAAGCAGTATAAAGAGCCCTGAAGTACTTATTCTTCTGCTGCTGTTTACATTTTCTTTTCTGAGTACGTCAACTGAATTGTGATTATAAGCACACGACATTTTGCAGAACAGCTTACGAAATATTTGGCTCTGCAGAGTGGCTCTGTCTTCTCATTCCTTCCACTCAAAACATCATGACTTGCAACACTGACCTGTTCATTGCCTCATAAATTTATATGGCAATATTTACATAAAACTTTTGACAGTCTCTCAATTTGTTTCTTGTGCATTTTAATATACCACATAACATATCCCATGATACATTAGTAACATCAGTGTGGGTTCAGTTTGTCCCTCTTGGCAAATATAGTTTCTTCAGTTATTGTCACAGCTGAAGAAGTTCAATTGCAGTAATCCCTCACTACTTTGCAGTTTAGTATTCACGGCTTCAATACATTGCGATTCCGCCCCATCCCGGCTTTCCAAGCTTTAGTGTATTTACCCTATTTACCCTATATACCACTACTTTACAGACTTCATGCATTGTGGCATCTTTCTGGAACAGACCCCCCGCGATATTTGAGGGTTTACTGTATGTCCATTTCCCACCTCAGGATTTCATAGCACCAGGAGATAAAAAAAGTTCAAGTGAAATTTGAATACCACACAGGAAACACCTGTCCTTTAATAATGGTCTTGATTTCTTTGCTAGTGCAAGCTAATTCAGCAAATCATATCCTATAAAAAACTTTAGATACTATACTACTTGGAAAAGAAATCCACAGGAAGAAAGAGTAAACAAATTCTGAGTAAGACAGATAACATAGCTGAAAAAGCCCGATGGCACCATGGTTCAGTTATAAAATTAGTGACAAATCCAGTGTTATAATTTCTGTAGGGAAATAAGCACCTCTGTAAAAATTTACAAAAATAACCCAAGAAATTTTTGAGTTATTAGTTCTGTCAGGTTCAGCTTGAAAAACCAAACACAGATTGATAGGACGAGGCACTTTTGTTTGCTAGCAGGTAGAGTACTATTCTAATACTACAGAAGTCCCTTGCTGATTTCACATAAATAGCTTTTGTGTTTGTTCTTAGAGAAAAAAACCCAAACAACAAACAACCCAAAAAACAGCACACCGAAATCTAGAGATGGTGCCAAACTGAAGAACTGCCATACAACAAGGGCATGAAAATAACATGAAAAGCATCATAAATATTGGGAAAATATAAAATAAATTTTAACTGTCAAAACAGCAGTTTATATCCATTGAGAAAAAGAAGTCACAGAACATATAGTGAAATTAGACTGAAAAATTATGTCATTTGCTCTAGTCCCCTTATATCTGCAAAAGCATGCTAAACCTGGAAAAGTGCTGAAGGCAGAAAAGAAATAAGGCAAGTCTGTATGTGCAACACCTATCAATAATCGAGGAGTTATTGGAAAATAAACCATAATTTCAGTGACATATTCCCTAGCATCAGTTTAATTCCTTACCATCAATATCATGTTAGATACTTCCTTCCCTGTATACATGAAATTCCTGTCAATTTTAGCCAAGTGCAGGGAATACAGGATCAGTTCAACACCAGTTCCAAGCTTCATCTGCTCACACACCACACCATGAACCAAGTTAACTGTAACTCTCCCCCTCAAATGGAACCGATGAGAAAAAGCACACAAGGAGGGGAGCAGGGATGAGGTGGGGGTGGCATGGTGAAAGATCAAAGAACCAGACAAGATAAGCTACGCCAGGGGAGGTTTAGACTGGAAGTTAGGAAGAGGTTTTTCACAGAGAGTGATATCTCAGTGGAATGGTCTGCCCAGGGAGACGGTGGAATCGCCTTCCCTGGAGGTGTTTAAGAAAAGACTGGATGAGGAACTCGGTGACACGGCCTAGATGACAGGAGTCTTGGATGGATGGAGCATGGTGTCCGTGGTTCCACGCTTGTGGGTCTGATCCCTGGGTGGGTGTTTGCTTGGGAGTTGGATTAGATGATCCTGTGGGTCCCTTCCAACTCAGAATAACCTGTGAACCTGTAATGAACTGATATAGAGAGAAAGAATCCAAAAGAAAACAACACCTAAAAAGCAAAGTGTTCAGGCTTCCCAGCCTACAATAAATATAGTAATGCCTGGCAAACATAGTTTAGAAAGGAAGTTAAAAGAGGCTTCAAATTTCCTGTAAGAGAAAAGGCATGAAACTGCAAAAAGAAAAAACACAATAAAGCAATGTTTTGTTTTGGGAAGGATGCCTATAACTGTTAATAGCATGTAAATACCTGGCTGTAGGTAGAATAACAATGATACACTGTTAGCTTTTTCACTGGATTATTATTCAATGTGGACACTACGAGTGTAGGCAACATTCATTGATAAAGTCTAATGGATCAGAAATTACTATCATGAAGAGTTATATCAGGGTAAACAGTGATGGTTAAGAATATTATTTTTTAATGATTTTTTTACTCCTCTTTGATTCTTGCAATGGAATTACCTCAAAATGTACTTCCAGGGTTTTAAAGCTGACACAAAAGCTGACACAAAAGCTGACAGGCCTTGTTCTTCAAGTAAATGAAAACTGATTGGCAGTGGACCATCAATTCCCCTAGTTTCCCACAGACTTAAGTTCTTCCATAGGTTTCCACATTTCAAAAGTCACTCTGGACTTAATTCTGAAAGCATATGAACTTCTAACATAGTTTAAAAACACCAGAAAAGAAATAGGAAAAGTTTTTTTCTGTATTTTATAATGGTGCCTTCTGAACAAATCAGATTATTCCATGACTGGTTTTGAGCCTTCCCTACCAGCTTTCTGAGAAGCTTTCTAATTCCCTGAGGACAACTACCCAGTCCAGGCAGATCTGTGCTTATATGACTGCTGTTCTCTACAGGCAGCTGCATCTTTTGGTGAGTTGGACTAGATGATCCTTGTGGGTCCCTTCCAACTCATAATATTCTGTGTGATTCTGTGTGAAAGATAGCAATTAGTCTTGGTTAGGCAAAGTAAAAGTAGCATGCCCTCTACAGACTACACAAAGCAAAATCAAATCTTTGCAGACCTCATCTTAGAGCAAATAGTTGAGAAGAGAATTAAAGAATATTCTCAGAGTAAAAAGATTTTTCTGTCCCTTGAGATTTTAGGATTTAGACTTTGTCATTCAGATGTATTTAAACAAATTTATCTTTCAATATGAGTTAACTACAGCAAAAGATGGTTTTGAATAAAAATAAATATGAAAGAAAATTCTCCACAAAATTGTCTTCCAGCTTTGCTTACAGGAATTAAGCTGCATGCTCACTTTTCAAACATATAACAAAGACATGTTAAGAGCTTGGCTTAATATATTGAGTTTCTAATTTATCATAACTCTAGACAGGGATTAAGAGTGCAAATTAACATATTCTTATTTAATTCAATTTCTTTGATTAGCAAGTTTAAATTTATCCAAGGAAATAAATGAAATTTCTTTTCATTTAATATTAGAAGGTAGAATACATATATGAATTAAACTTACATTGACCTTTAAATGGCACTGAAACTAATATCCTGCTTTTCATACCAATTGCTCAGATACAATTTTGCACTGCAAGCAGGAAAAGACAAATGCACACAAAACTCCAGTGATGTCAATTAGCACATTTCTGGCTCACTGAAAATTAGAAAGTGCCAGTTTTGATCCTAATGCTACAGATACATCCCTTTTAGGAAGGAACCCTGTTCCTCCTGGAACAATATAAATACAAAGAATATAAAGTCTTTAACGATCCCAGTATTACACATGATAAATTTGTACAGAGAAAAATCATGAGCTGCTGAGTTCAGATCAATGCATGCCTGCCTGTTAAAGTGCTGCAGAACAAATGGTAGAGATAAGACTAAGAAGTTTAAAGGTATCTAAAGAATCTGTGGAAGTAATTTCAGTGTTTCAAAAATAATCCTATGCTTGTTTATTTTTTGAGAATTTGACCCTTCTAAATGGCTTCATTCTTAAACCTCTATATATAGTCATCAGAAGAAATAACAGGATTTTATTTTCTATATTAAAATACATAGTAACTTGGTATGATTTTACTTTCAAATATTGTACTGTAGCAATCAGTAAAAACTAAGTTTACTATTTTACAAGTCAGCAAAAAGGTGCGCTGGGTTCAGAGGTATCTTGGGATAAAAGGCAGCCTAAGCAATAAATATTAATCTTATAATTTTACTTATACACATATTAAGTTAAATAAAGCACATAAGTAAATGGGGGAAAGAAAAAAGGTTTCTTAATACCGTGACTGTTGCATCGTGACGTTTCCACAAGTCGATTGTTTTGATCATAGCATGCCATGGCCTGGTAACGATAGCCTTGTCCACACTCCTTAATGTCTCCTTGTACCTTCGTTCCTAGCAATACTTCCGTCTTACCCTCTGGCAAAATACAGTCTGACCAATTTCCCACAGGCTGAGCACTGTACTTGTCACAGGGACAAAACTGATTCTCAATCAGAGGATACAACTGAGAATTTCTGCATTTATCTTTTTTCTTACTTTTTCCTAGAAAGAAGAAATAGTTATTTTATCAAGTTTGTATTAGTTTACAGTTTATCTCCCCCTGCAAATGTCATTTAGATTTCTGTAACAAGTGGTTGCAATCACATACATATGCCTAATATTAGTCACATTAACCTTTATTCATTGAGGGTTTTGACCGGAATTTCTAAAGTAGTGGATATTTACAATTTTCACTAGGGCAATGTATTTATTTTAAAAAGACATAATTTATATTTAGTTTGAATAAAAATGCTTCGGGAGTATAATTTGAAAAAACAATTAAACAAATAAACCCTTTTTCTCTTATTTCATCAGCAGTGTGCAGTTCAATAATTAGATTTATGTCTGGGTCAAGCTTTCTGCAGTTCAAAGAAATTACAGAAGGAAATAGCATGCATATTTGCTACGCCAGTAAGTTTATAATTCTTTTGACAACACTTTTTATCAAATGTACACTTCTCCTCCTCCTCCTTTTCACTGGAAATAATTATGAATTTACTCTGAGTCAAGCATTATGTTTTAACCAGGGCAATGCATTGCCACAGAGAATACACCACAGTACATGTCACATTCTTATAAAGTTTGGAGGGGGGACTGAGGACATGAAGAATCACCAAATCTTAATAGTGTGGTAGGGGAACCTGTACTTTTTTGCTTTGTTTTTAAAATAAAAAGTACTGTTACTCAGTTTGGAGTTTTTTTTTTTTCCTTGTGGAAGTAAACCTGGCATGAAGCTTACTGGAATTATTAGACAGTCACAGCGAGGCTTCTTGAAGGCCATGAATTATTCATTGTCCACCAGTTTTCTGATTTACAGGGGAATGGAATGGGGGATAGGGTTTGGATCCTATCACATTCTTTGTGAGGCTGCTAATGGGCAAACCCCTTAGCCAGCTTTCCTCCACCACAGACAATACAGACTAATTGGCAAAAAGAGCTGTGACAGACGCCAAGTCTCACTCTTGAGATTTCAATTATAAGTTAGAAGCAGAGATGTTTTTTTTCTCTTCATTTCATGCAGAAAAATAATAATAATTTAAAAGAACTATTACAAAAGTTGAAAAAAATGTTTCTAAATGAAAAGTTGTCCATTACGTGGAACAAGGAAAAGCTTCTGGTAAGGATTGGGACATCACTGGAAAACCTTTTTATTCTGTTAATTAAAACCTCAAGAGGTTTAATGGACACAAAACAAAAGCATTATTACCTGTATCAATAAATGAGCCAGAAAATTAAGAAAATGTGCTGCTTCATACGGTGATATGTGTTGCTGGATGTCAGCAATGGAAGAACAGTGAACAAAAAGAACTTGGAGAACAAACATTCAGCCAGAGAAAGGACTAGCTTAATCATAAATCTGACATGCAAGACTGCAGCCCAAAAGATGTAAACCAATGCTTCAGGTTGAAAATGGTGACATATGGCAAAAGGCTGAAAAGCACTCAGCTGCCGTAGCTATTTTAAATGCATCAAAACACCATCCAAGAGGGAAGTCCTGTTTCAGTCAACCTCAGATGTGGGAAGAGGAAGGCAAGAACTCTTCCTGAGTTGGAAGGGGCCCATGATCAAGAGTTTCTGATGTATGGCAGGATTATTCTCTACTGGGTGTTGTTCTGCTAAGAGTATACAGAGTATGACACTGGATCTGCTTTCTGGGGCTATGACAAACACTTTCTGTAAGGGAACCTCAGAAATCCTCAAGTTTTTAACAAAACCATATTAAGAATTAACAAAATGCATTCTTTTGCTGGTTACTCTTACCAATAAGAGTGCGTTTTCTTGTCCTGACTCCTCCGCAGTCCCCATTACAGGGAGAAAATTTTGACCAGTTCGTAAACTGACAGTCATCTTGGCAGGGAATCTGGCACATCTGTGTTAAGGATGGTAATGGGCCAGAGTATTTAAGACACTCACTGATGTCAGCTTGTCCTCCATCTTGTCTGCGACAAGTAATTGCTGGAAGCAGAAAGAGACAGAGTCCAATTCAGCATTTTTTTATGAAAGTCTCTATTCAGTTTAGTAAAGTCTACAATATTCTACCACAAAATCGTACTGAAAGAACAGAATATCTATAAAACAACTTAATATTTGCCACCAGTTTTACCTTGAAGAATACATTTCACATTTCTGACTTTTTTTAGATTTTGTTTAAATTTGTTTATCAAGATTTACCAGGGCAAAAAAATATTACGGACAACTGCAAATATCATAAAGGTTGCACCATGTTATCCACAATGGTTGTATTGCTTTACACATTATCATTTTCCCACAGACACAACCCTACATCTCAGACATGAAAAAATTCATAATACCTTTTTAAGTGACTGAATATGTATAAGCTACAGTCATCCCTCTTCCACTTCATGCCCCACATATTGTGGCTTCACATCCTACTGGCATGATTTTTCAGGGTTAAAGGAGGCCCCTTTTCAGAACTGCACCTGCGTGACCTGGCAGCATGAATATTCAATTAGGCAGCATGAATATGCAAATCAACCTGCACAGCTGTGGCAGTGGTTCGGTCACTTGCCCCGTCCTGTCCCGCCGGCAGTGGCTCAGCCGCTTGCCCCTTCTCGTACTGTCCTCAGCAGTGGTGGCGGCTCGGCCGCTTGCCCTGTCCCGGTAGCGGCAGCTCTGCCACTTCACCACATCCCCCCCCTCCAGGCTTCGCCGCTTTGCCTCCCCCCTGGCACAGTCACTGTGGCATCTGATACACAGCAACACAGTGCCAAAACAGCACTGGGGAGCCGTCTGAGGGTGAGGGGAAAATTTGCATATTAATGAGCTGCCATTCAATGCGGAAGTAGGGTTTCATCGGACCCGAATGAGACCACGGTTCCATGGTACAGGAGACTCGACTGTATAAAGTATTATCAACACAATATATTTTAGAAAAAGGGATAGACATAAAATTTAGAAGCATATTTGAAGTCTGGATATCACTTGAACACAACAGTATTGCTACTGGATGTTCTTCAGCAATTTTTAGTATTGGAAAAGGGTTGAAAAGCCAGGCACACTTCCTAGGAGTGGAGGATCAGCCAATAGGGCTGAACATTTTAGAACAGGATAGTCATGTCCTGAATAAAAGCTTCCTTCATGTAGCACAAAAGGAAGGAGTTGGAAAATAATGAATTACAAAGAATAGGGCTGTTTCATTAATGTAGTCTTTAGAACTTATAGAATGGTTAATGTTGTAAGGGAGCACTGGAGGTCACCTGGATCAACCTCCCTGCTCAAGCAAGGTCTCCTAGAGCATGTTGCACTGGATTGTGCCTAGAAGACTTCTGAATGTCTTCAGGGAACAAGGCTCAACAACCGCTCTGGGAAATCTTTTCTGATGTGCGGACACCCTCACAATAAAATAGTTCTTCCTCATGTTCCAGGGGAACTTTCTGTGTTCCAGTTTCTGCCCATTGTCTTTTGCACTATTGCCTGGCACCAGTGAGAAGAGCCTGGCTCCATCCCCTTCATTCCTTCCCTTCAGATACTTATAGATATTGATATGATCCCTCTCAGCCTTCTTGAGCCTGAACAGTTCCAGCTCCCTCAGCCTTTCCTTGTAAGAGAGATACTCTAGGTCCTAAATCATCTTAGCTGCTGCTGGATCCACTCTGGGAGTTCCATGTCTCTCTTGAGGAAATTTTAATTTTTTTTAGATTGCTCTAAAATAATTGCAATGTTTTAACGACCTATGGTTTCTGAAAAAAAGGCTTTTTTATCTAACTAGTACTAAACTAATTTTCTATCTCATGATGACTGCAGGAAGCTCAACTTGATGACCCACATGGTCCATTTCAAGACTATGTGCTTACTAAAACATTTCCAGAGATCCCAAGGGAATTGTTTCTGCCATACATCTGTGGTAAAACTCTGTGAAAGTGGGGGCTGGGGAGGGTAGTGGTCCTGGGATGTGAAGCAAACATATTACTTGATCCTTGACTGCCCTTTGGAGTAGGGCTGCCAGTACCGTTTGTAATAGGCTCCGTACTGCATTAAGTTGTGCTCACTGGGGGACTGACCAGCTACACATTGTCTAATACAATTATTCTGTAAAATCCTATTATTACTGTTGTAGATTGCATGAGGAAATCCTTTTTTTCCCCAGGTATAATTATGGTGAGTAAAATCAATTACCTAAAAATTTAAAATCCTTACTATAGGTTTTCTAAGATTAGACAAATATTTTCGAAAAACATACATGAAACTACTGTCTTCCCATAGAAGCCTAAGCTCCAGTTTTGGACTCTTCTGAAGTACTCTTCTCTGCTAATAGTACACATCAGTTTCCTGATGATAAAAACATAGTTAAGACACATTCTACCATGAGGAAATTCACAGAGGTGAAACACATCCTCTGTCTTGAGTTTGATCTTGGCATATGCACACACACCAGTCACAGGTTCACAGGTTATTCTGAGTTGGAAGGGACGCACAGGATCATCTAGTCCAACTCCCAAGTGAACGCCCACCCAGGGATCAGACCCACAAGCGTGGAACCATGGGCACCACGCTTCATATATCCAAGACTCCCACCATCTAGACCATGTCACTGAGCACCATACCGAGTCTTCTCTTAAACATCTCCAGTGATGGCGACTCCACCACCTCCCTGGGCAGTCCATTCCAATGAGATCACTCTCTCTGTGAAAAACCTCTTCCTAACATCCAGCCTAAACCTCCCCTGGCGTAGTTTGAGGATATGTCCTCTTGTTCTGATGTCGTCAGCCTGGGAGAAGAGACCCACACCTACCCAACTGCAACCTCCCCTCAGGTAGTTATAAACAGCAATCAGGTCACCTCTGAGTCTTCTCCAGGCTGAACAACACCAGTTCTTGTAGCCTCTCCCCAGAAAACTTGTTCTCTAGTCCTTTCACCATCCTTGTCACCCTTCTCTGGACCCTCTCAAGCAGCTCAACATCCTTCTTAAACTGGGGAGACACAAGATGTGGTCTGACCAGTGCCAAGTACAGGGGAAGAAGAACTTCCCTGGTCCAACTGACCACACTGTTCTTAATACAGACTAGGATGCCATTGGCCCTCTTAGCCACCTGGGCACACTGCTGGTTCATATTAAGTATCCTGTCAATCATTACTCCTAAATCCCTCTCCATTTCATCACTCACCAGCCACTCATCTCCCAGCCGATAGCGATACATGGGGTTTTTATGTCCAAAGTGAAGAATCCAGCACTTAATCTTGTTAAATCTCATATTATTGGAGTCTGCCCATTCCTCTAGCTTGTCAAGGTCCCTCTAAAGGGCCCTCCTACCCTCTGGCAGTTCAACATTTGCCCCCAAGTTGGTATCATCCGCAAACTTGCTGATGATGGACTCAATTCCCTCCTCCATATC
>WEKX01009942.1:72336-100366 GCA_013390025.1 Pitta sordida | reverse complement strand
CCCTTCTTGTGGATGGGTGTCGCATTAGCCAATTTCCAGTCTTGTGGTACATCACCAGTTAGCCGGGACTGTTGGTAAATTATGGAGAGTGGTCTAGCGAGTTCACCTGCTAGTCCTTTCATCACCCTCAGATGGATCCCATCTGGTCCCATAGACTTGTAAGGACCCAAGCCACACAGTAAGTCTCCAACTACATCCTCCTGGATCACAGGGGGGTTATATTGCACCTCTACTTCTTCTGTCAGCCCACAAGTCCAGTTGTCCTGCAGGCAATCTGTCTTACTGTTAAAAACAGTCAAACTAATTGAATTACCTTCACTGCATTCTCAGAGAGATACAGGTCACCATTTTTAGCAATGAAAACTATACATAACCAGAGACTAAAAGATGGCCAATAATTCGCTGATAATTTTTAATAACTTTCAAAAATGTGATACCTATTTTACATACTGCCTCTCCATTTAGTCCTTTAACAGGACGTAAACATTGTCCATTGAAGAATATTCTTTCTTTCTAGCTAAACTGGCTTTTTCTAAAGCCAATATTCATTCCCTCATCTTTCCTAGTTATTAAACATCACTCCATGTGCAGATATACACTCTGTCATAAACTTTTTTATATCCATATTAATGCAAGTAATTTACATCAGGCAGATCCAGGTGAAAAGCTCCTCCTGAGAATTAATACTTTGGGTTTTTTTCCAGACGAACTGTCAGTTTTACTGTAGCAATCAAAGCAGGAAAACTCTTCATTCCGGAGATCAAAATATTTCACCTTAATAACACAAAATAGAGGACAGCTTGGCATACTAAATCAATTCCTGAATCTTAATCTGCACAGTGCCCATCCATAACTATTCATGCTATGTACTTCTAGTTGACAAGACCTGGATGATTCACTCTATATTTGATTTTCTGGTTGTTATTCTCCAGATTCAATTATCAGTGTGTAAGATTTATTCTCATTATGACTGGATATAAGATGAAGACTGGATACTTTTCCATTACTTAAAGCAGGAATTTTGACAACTGTATAAATTCCATTAATACTCTTTTGGCCAGCTAACTGTCTTGACATCTGAAATGCTCTTAGTGTTAGTGAAGGGTTTTTTCCATTCACAGCCTAATCTGGGCAAACTCATTCCCTGCTTCTCTGATCAAGACTATGGTTCTTTAATTATATTCAGTAGAAGTTGCTGAGATTGATGATTAACTCTCTACATAGAGAAGTATCTTCAAATACTATAAAGTGGTACCATGATGGGCTAATTATTTTGTCTATACAACCATGTTATATTTATTACAGACGTTAGCAGTAAATGGAAAAAGCATGGTTCCTCTTTGACTGAATTAAATACAAGTAATTATTAAGTCAAAAACAGAAGAATACAGCTATCAGAAAAATCAAATTTAACATGGAAACCATTTGCTTAAGAAATTGCTTTTGCATTTAATAACTGTTATCTCCTAGAGAAAAGGTGTGAAATAAATATCAGTCTAAATTTTCTAGACAAAGGACTTTGATGTAATTAAAACTTTGTCGGTCAGCATTGTTTCCACCAATTTCTCACAGGGGACTACAGGCTAATATATTTCTTGTTGGCATAATTAAACACTGAGACTGCGTTTTAACAAGTCATATTAAGTATGGTTTTATCTAAAAACCTTTTTGGTGTTACCATCACTAGCATACTTCACTGAAATTTCACTGAGATGTGAGATTCAGTGACCGCTATACCTAAATACAGTAGTCCCTCGAATATCACAGGGTGTCAGTTCCAGAAAGATGTCAGGATAGGTGAATTTTGCAAAGTAGTGACTCATACATATGTAGATGCTGCCTGCCCACTGCCTTGCCCCCTCAGCCCTGGTGAGCACTGAGTGGCAGTCCCAGTCCCATGCTGTGTGCCAGAATGGATGGTAGGTGTCGTTCAGCTGTTGTCCCCCCGTGCCGCCACAAGTGAGTCTACCCCCCGCCATGGGAGGGGAATGCTGTACATATGTGTGAACATTCACTGAGTTTGCCTCGGTTCTTGCCTGGTCACGTGACCCAGAAAAAACTGTAAAGGGGAGAATAAGCAGGGAAAACTTCTTTGCAGAAAAAAAATTTACAATGTATTGAAGCTGTGAAGGGGGAACCGTGAAGTAGTGACGGGTTATAGTATTACTTCATAAAGGAAGGTGCTCTATGTCCTTTCTTTTACAACACACTCATGATACCACTTTTCAATTGTTAAGTATTTTTAACAACAAAAATACATACAAGCCTGAGAGTTCTTTATGTTCCAAAGAGAATAACTATGTATTTCTGTCAAATGAAGTTACCTGGAGATTCTGACTCTTGTTTTGCCCCCCAAAATTAGGGTTTAACTCCTCATGTAAAAACTGCTTTTGAGCAGTTGTCCAAATATTTACTTCAGTATGATTCCTGAAGTTGACCACTGTACTTTGCAGTGACTAAAAATATAAACCAGGCAATAGGGCACTCTTATTGGTTAAGTCTTAACAACATTTAAATTGTAGTTTATAGCTCCATGAAGAGCAGCACTCCTTCATGATTTTGATCTCTTTCTTGTGCTTTCAATAAGGGCATGAAACCCCACAAGAGGCAATTCCCCTACCGCCGTAAGCAATGCCCAAAGAGGGAGGATGCTGTCCCTGCTTAACTACACATGTAGGAAAGGGCTTTTGAGCACCAGTTTTGCCTCCAAGCCTCCCTGTGGCTCACACAGGCCTGCAAGACCCCTTCATTTGCTCAAGGCCATCCTGAGGAAGCTTCCTTCCATTCCCCTCTTTTTAAAAAACTCTACATACACCCTGCAAATGAAGAATAACAAGAGCTTGGGATCAGGTATTTTAAAAAGGCCAATTCCCAGTGACAACAAGTATAGCTATTCTGGTAATTTCTCTGACAGCCAGGTTACTTTAACGTCTGTTTAAATTTACAAATAACCTTCCTCTTGCTATTACAGAATATGCTGACAGATTCCACAATTTTCATCCCCTTCCTCCAACAAAAGTCCGAGTAAGATTTATGGTGGCAAGGACTGCAGGCTGTGCATCCTTCTGCAAATCTCTTTTCGGTTACTGGGATAGCCCTTATCATGTGCATCCATCCATATACATCATAACGTACTTAGGCTATTGCAGTTTGGGCACTCGAGCCTTTCATATGCTACATGTCCTCTTCACCAGCATTTGGGATGCAGTCCAACAAGCCCTACTTAAATTTGCAGGAGCTACTGGCAAAACAAGCAGTCTTAATAATATTCCTAGATTTTCCTATACAATTCAAAAGGGATTTGAACTGTGTTTTTAACTGTGTTCCTTCAAAGTCACTGCAGCTGAGGTTTAGTAACACAGATTTAAGATATAACAAAACACATACCTGCCTAAGTTGTTTGTAATTTCAAACTTTTTTCCCCGCTTATGAAAATAAACATAATATAAATATTGCAATTAAAGATAGGTTTTCTCTCTATTTCCTTTTTTTGTTGGATAGTGTCAAAAGGAAGTTTCAAAATCCCTGCTGATGCACTCTTATCATTGTCTCTTTAGAGTTTTGAACAAGACAGAAATCTTAGGTTGTTTCCATTCTATAATACATCCTTGACCCACTAAAAGACAGCGTTAAAAGGCATTTTAACAGTGATAAAACTTCAGATTTTCATTAATTATAGAAATTCAACACAATTGTCATTACTACCTGCTTTCTTCAAATAAATGAATTTGGTTCTTCTTCAACAATGAATTTGCTGCTCAGGTATTAAATGCTATGTTACTACACCTTGGATTAGATATAAACACTTGCCCATTACTTGCACAAATAGCTAACAAATATTTTTCTTTAAAAAATTCTAAAGAAATTCTTTTCTTAAAACAAAACCCAGAAACCATCAAATCTTTTTATTCTCTTTCCTCTGCATAGACCCAAGTTACACTTTCGGGACGTTCATTTAAACTGACATGATTTGTAACAAAACCTTCATTATACAAGACAGATAGAAACAGAGCTGTCTTTAACAATGAATCACAATTCTAAACTTCATGAGTCACTCAAGAATCCCTTCTTCCAAGAGAGGCCAAATGTGATAAAAAAGCTAAAGAATAGAAGTGTAAATAGTAAAGCTGTGATATAAAGCAAGGCATGCATATGCTTTAGTTACTCACAGACTCAGGATCAGACATTTTTAAAGATTTCTAACCTCTAGTTTTTCCTTCCACTTTAATTATCTTTCTAACTAAATTATTAACACTAACAGATTATTTTGTTCAAAATAAACTGCTAATGAATGCACGGTCAGATGCACATTTTCCCTGGTGTACATTCCTATTCTTTCTTATTTAACAGATTTGATGATATGCTACATGTTACAGTGTTTGTGCATGGGCAATTAGACTAGACACAAGACAAGCTGATAGCAATGGCAACATCCCTTTGCACTGAAAAAGAGGATCTGAGAACTCTTCCCACATACAAGAATGCAATTACTTGCTCTATTGGGTATTGACATAAATTGGAAGGACAATCCATAGGAAAATGAAGGGCAGAGATTACTTCCGTAAGATTACTGCTTCACTTTGTCATCAAAAGTAAATTAGCATGAACAGATGAATGAATGTGCGATTTCTGCATTCATGAGCATCAGAAATTTGGAAGAGAACTCTTTCTCAATTAAAAAAGAAATGCTACTATGTCAACAACTTTCACAGTATGGTCAAAATTTTTATAGGAATCACCAACAAAGTGTTCAATATATTGTTCAAATACAGTCAGTCCTCTTTCACTTCGTGTCCCCCAGATAGCAGCTTCATATCTTCGCTGCATGATTTTTTCAGTGATTAAGGAGGCCCATTTCGAGACTGCGCATGGGTGACCTGACACGCATCAATATTCAAATTAGGCAGTAATTAATATGCAAATTCCATCCCACTCCCGTGGCTGACTGTGCCAGTGCCACTTCCATGGTGATGGGCTGACCAGGCTCACCCAGCCGCTCACTCTCCTCTGCTCGAGGAGGGGCATCCTGCCAGCTTGTATTTAAACATGTATTTAAACTTGAGCTGATGAGGTCCTGGAAGCACGTGGTCCCAGCCCGTCCCAGTGCAGCAAAAACCCCCAACTTTAAATTCCTGCTTGCTAAAAAAGCAACTAAACAAGTCTACTATAGAAGTAGCAACGCTTTGTGGAAAAGCTGTCCTGGTTTGTGTCCATATTACCATGGGGACTAGCTGCCAAGCCAGACGCATTCCAGCTTAATCGCCTATTTTGCCACCTTTTCTACAAAGCTTTTGTTTTTACAGTACATATTAGCAGAGGTTTTGTCTGTTTGCCTGGTTTTTTCGAAAGCAGGAGTTTGAAGTTCATGTAGTTTTTAAGCTCAATTAGCGGAAAAAGTTTGTTCACTTCAGGCTTAACTGTTTTGTGCCAAAGTAAAACTTGAGTTTAAATTCTGCTAGTCTGGCCCCTGCAGGGTGTGTCCGGAGCCTGCCAAATTCCTGGAGAATGCAGCGTGTCCTCAGCACCTCGCCTCAGCACCAGGATGCTGCTCTGCCAGTGTGCCATCGGCAGTGTTACCATGGTGACAAGGCAGCCACCGGAGCCAGCACATTTGCATGTTTAAGTGCCAGCAGAGCTATGCAGGGCCAGCCCCAGCCGCTGCATGTGCCATGCCAGGCACGTTCTCTGGGAGGGAACACACTGGGCAGAGCACAGAAGTCCATACAGCCCCGCAGTGCCCCTCTGCCCGCTGCAGCTGCCCCACAGGGCAGAGGAGACTGGTTTTGCTCCCCCAACCGCATGAGGAACTTCAGGGAATGCCCCGCAGCCGTTCCAGAGCTGCATATTAGAAAGCTGTCAGTCTACGCTGACGGAGGGCAACGCAGGTAGGGGGCAAGACCCGCGGTACCGTGGTATAGGTAGCTGTACTCCAGTAGCAATTATAAATGAAGTATTAATGTTATAAGAAACGGATTTCACATTTCAGTGTTTCAGATTTCCTGACTGTGGGGTGGTTAAAAGGAATTGCAGTCATAGCTCAGTCTATTCTGTATCTACAGCATAAAATATTCTTTAAATGCATATTATTATGCAAAGTTTTCCACAGCCTGTTGAAATTTATTTCAACAGTCTCTCATTTATGTATGAGAGGCCAAGTATGCAGGACAGAGACAAGAATTACCAGGGAGAGGGGATAAAACCCCTTCCAGAATCTTCTTTCAGAAACTGGTGAAATCTTTCTAATGTTAATTTATACCACTTATATAAATGGGAAAAATATTGGGGGAAAAAAAAAAATCAGTCTTTAATGGCTATAATTTTCACCACTGCAACAGCAATATTTAGATTCATATTGAGATACTTGGATTGGGGCACAAATAAACTTTGGTTGTCCAACTTGAATAATTTGTTTTATGAATTCTACAATAAAATTTATACATGGGATAGATTTAACAAAAAGCAGAAGCAAAAAATCTTCCTATCTAATGGTTTATCACAGAATCTTATCAAAACCACCCTTAGGCTTAGCTGCTCCAGAGGTTCCTAAGGAATGATTACTCATCCTATCACTTGATCACATTACACTTGAGAGCTACATCCATTATATTTGTTTGTAGGAAGAAGATTACTGCTTGAATACATCATCTTTCACAAGATTGAGCTCTGTGTAGTACCAAAGGGAAATTCTGTCAGTCTGTTCTACCAGGTTTGGAAAATGCATGCCCCACAGTAATTCCAAAATCAAGTATTATTCCATATGTGTGTATCCTGCACATGATTTGAGTTGCATTTAAAAAACAAAACTGAAACAAAAAAACTCTCATGACATACAAAAATAATATAACCCAATCTGGACACACCACAATTAACTGTCTTTCTTTAATAACTGACTTAGAGGCAAAGTCAAGGGATTTAGGTACTACAATGCAAGTACAAAAGACAATACTTTGTACTTTCTGAACTCCTACCATAGAAGACAGAAATCTTATTTTCTCAGTGTGAAATCTGAATGCATCCTCCAGAACTGCTAGAAATAGATTACATTGTGATAGACCCTTGAAATAATTACCACAGTTAGAAGCCTTTTGTTAGCAGGCAATGCCTTCAGGTTGCATTTTGTGATAAATCCTAAATTGATCTCCTGTAACACTTTCTGAGTAAGTAGTAGGAGCTACTAGCTTAAGATTTACCCTATGACTTTTTAAAGTATACCATAACCTCCTTTAATACTGCAAGGAAGTTAATGACCTGAACATTTCACTTCTGCAGTTAGCAGTGTCCTTCCTCAGGAATGCCACAATCTGCTGAGCCAATAGTGCTTTAATGGATAGGAGCTGGCACTCAAAAAAGGCAAAGGAGTAAAACCTTCCTGGAATTCAAGGTTGACTAGTAGTTCAAAGAAATTCAATTACTGTAACACAGTAAGTAGGAACTGCAATTATTTTCATATTGAATTTATTTAATACACTTAAAAGCTCTCCTCCTGACTATACTTAACAGAGTCACACATACAATATTGTTAAAATCACAACATTCTCTGTGAAGACAGGTGACAGTAAAGCTGGATTTGGATGCAAAAATCATTCACTGTTGGATAGAAATAATGCAAAAATATCTGGATTATTTGGCTCAAAGGCGAAATGGTTTTGAAGTCCAGTTAGCAGCTGGTTAAAAGCACTGGACCTCAGTTAATTCCAGGGACAATTCTGTTTAACCCCCATAAAAATCTGTACAGAAATCATTCTCAGCAAGTTGGAGAATAATGCCAGTTTGAGTAGTTAGTACCTACCTGGAATGTAGGGCTGCTATTCAAAGGACCTTGACAGGCTGTGGAAAATGGGCTGGTACTGAATTTTAATAGTGCAAATGCAGTCCTGCATCTCTCATTCTCCCATTGCTCTCTGTAAGTACCTTTATTTGAGGGCAAAGAGAAGAGGTAGCCAAACTGTTCTATAGTGGAAGGGTAAGGGGTCACAGACACAAACTGCATCAGTGAGCAAGTGTCAGAGAGGCTGCAGGATCTCCATGCTGGCAGATTCCTCAAACACACTGAGACATGAGCAATCTGTTCTAGTTTGGGTGAGATTTAACTTTGAACTGGCCCTGCTCTCAGTAGGGAATTGGATCAAGGGACTTCCAGAATTTCCTCTCAACTGAAGATTATTGTCGTGTTCTCCAATCCTAAATTTTCAAACACTTACAGGGAGTAACAG
Organism: Pitta sordida; assembly: GCA_013390025.1. Taxonomy (NCBI): domain Eukaryota; kingdom Metazoa; phylum Chordata; class Aves; order Passeriformes; family Pittidae; genus Pitta; species Pitta sordida. The sequence continues at coordinate 92,153 of WEKX01009942.1, read as the reverse complement.
TCTTCTATTCTGTCTGTCTGCACATCCTCACCATGAAAAATATCACATTTTCACAACCTTTTCTACAAAATGAAGCATGTAAAGTCACCCATCCTTTTCTTCTTTTTGAAAACATACTTTCTACAAACACCTATGAAAACTTGATTCAAATAAAGATGGTGAAATAAACTGAACAAAAACCACACCATAAAATTAATGACTAATGTGGTATCTACACTTCAAAATGAATCAACACTGGTATTTTGTGAATAAAAAATTTGCTAAATACTTGTTATGGTGTACCCTGCCATACTAGAATTCAGTATTTTCCTTTGCTGATACATATAAAGACAGATAAAAATAATATTGGGTTATAACAACTAAAATTTTAGGCATTTCCCACACCAGTGCAGCTGTAGATTTCTGAGGAATGAAGACAGAAACAAGAGTTCTAACCTCTTGCTTGTAGTCCAGGTCCACAAGTCTCATGTGCTCCCGGACTGTCTTGGCGCACGTACCATGGTACTAACTGGCACCTGCGCCATTTGTGGGTCTTCCACCTGAAATGAGGAAGGAAGTAATCAGCTTTAGCTTGTAGCCATCAAACCTGAGGCAGCACAAGTGCTAGCTAGTGTTAAAAACCACCTAAGGTGTTGCTTATTATTACTCACTTGTCACAAACAATTCACAAGAAGTAGTAACTATACCATTAACTTGTCCCTATTTCTGTCAACGTTTTTTCTCCTTCTACGATGAAGCTACTAAGAACACAGGGAAGAAAGGTGGAGGCAAAGGAGGGAAGAGAAAGCAAACCATATATAGTTTCAAGGATTTCAAAGCACAAAGGTACATTAATTGTACCCAACACACAGTGTAAGACAAAGCCCTAACAGTTATTCAAGACATGAGAAAGAAATTTGAAAAAATAAAATTATGCTGAACAATAAAATTACATGAATGGGATACTCTTTTAAAGAAAAAATCATTTGCTATGGGTTTATATCTGAGCATGTGCAGAATATTTTACGAGTGAACAAAATGATAAACTAAAATTTGAAAAGTGGATTTAGTAAAGGAACACTAGCATCTCATAAAAACAACATGAGCCCATTAAATAAAGATGAATTTTAAATATCAGCTTGCCGTAATAAACCTCCTTTCTTTCCCATTTTCTCTTCCTTCCTTTGTTTTTACCACCTGTATCAGTGAAGCAGAGGTATGTTGAAATTTCCCAAGTACATTCCAGAAATATGACTACAGGGTTGATTTCTGATTCAGGCAATATTGGGTGTCTTTTGGCAATAAATACTGTCACATAGAGGTGCTAGTGCATTTCTTTTTATCTTCTTTCTTTCCTCCTTCCCAAGTTTTTTCTTCCCCCCAGGGCCTTAAGTGTTCCTTGCAACACAACAATAAATGGAGCCATTCTTGAGCACAAACAAGTCTTTGAGCTACAAAAATAAGGCAGGATGAACAAAGTTTTAGAATTTTTATTTTGTTTTCTCAAATTTCAGAGGATAAGATTACAAGGGTAAAGTTGTCACAACAAACAAATTCCTTTGCTAACCTTCATTTGCCAAACACTATTCCAAAAGAAGAAAGAAGAAGCAAAAAGGAGCAGCAACTTCAGTATAGTATTGGGACAGTGTGCTTGATTGACTGCAAGGGTGCCTCAGGCAATTCCTCGGGTCTTGAATTGCTAAATGATATCACCTTACAAATGTGGAGCCAGCCTAGAAACTCAACACAATGTGAATATGGGTTTACACCATATCAAAATAATATGCACAAAAACCACCTTGTAAACAAGTTGCCAATTAATACAATATTGTGCTGCTTAAATTATTCCATCATTAGTATAAACTGCTATGAAACTTTTACAAAGTTCTCTGTTGATGCTGCAGAATACCCTAGGCATTAAATATAATGGATTCAGGCAAATCTGTTCGTTATCACAACTCTAAAATAATAATCTGCCATTGTCCACAGCTCCAAACATCAGCAATTTGAATGCTTTAAACTATCTCAATGGTTTTGCACCTCAACTTTCATTGCAACCTGCCTCTATGGGACAACAGAATTAAGGCATGAGCCAACTGATTGTGTGAGTCCATCTGTTGCAGCATTTGTGTAGGTCAGAAAGATGCTAAAAGAAATATATAGAACATGTGTTTAGTATTAGTTCATGTCATGAAATATAAATGACCTCATCTATCACTTTCCAGTACCTCTTCTTTCTTCTGCTCATCACATTATCATGCAGCTCAGATAATGAAGATACTGAGGAGATGAGAAGCAGCCAGCATTTTCAAAGATAAAACTCTGACTATCATCTTGCCTAGAAAAAGTTCTTGAGCTGTATTTTCTGATTTTTGGAGTACCAATTTTGCTAACTTCCCAATTCTCTTTTAAGTCTTTTCATATCTTTTAGTTGCATAGAATATAAATTTGCTATGATAATTCTTACCAGATGAGGAAAGCAATACATTTCTTTAATCTCAATTTCTTTTCTTTAAAATGAGCTTAAATTCTATTTGTACCTCTGTAACAGTGAGTACTTTCATGGGAATTATTATTCTAAAAACAAACAAGCAAAAATTATTTTGTGAAGTAAATATAACTAGGTACATCAGAGTTTTCAAGTTTTTTTGTATATTAACAGCCAGATCTTTTTTTATGTCTAGACTCCCACACGGTTCAGATATAGATACGTATTACAGAACTACAAAAAAAATTGCTTAAGCACTGGTGGTGGACATCCCCACCTACTGAAATAGTCCTCAGCATTCTGTGATGAAAATTCGGACAATGCAGAAGATACAGGGTATATGGGGAATATAACCAACTGGACTGTCTCAGAGATTACAGGGATAGAAAGATTAAGAATGCAGTGGGTGGCACAGCATGGCAACAGAACTCGGCTCCCCTAAACAGATAAGGTTGCAGTTCAGCGCTTTGGATAATTTAGAAAGATAGAATTTTTTTTACATGTATACAATATTAAAACAGTTTCTAGGAGAAATTCATCCTGAAAAGTAATTCCTAGTTGTTGCAATGTTCTCTCAAAGGAACTGGAACAAAATGAACCAATGATTCACTATGGGCCCAACTGAATCTACACATCTGAAACCTTCACTTAGATATGCATCTTATTTTTCTAAATAGTACTTGTTAAAAAAAACACAAAAGAAGTGGAACTCAGCAAGCTTTAGAGGTAATAAAAGTTGAAAAATCACATCCGACCTATTTCTGGTTTATTGTCTCTCATACCTGTAGCTATGGCAGACAGGCAAAGTTTCACATTCCCTTTCCTCAAACAAGGAATCCGGGCACTCTCGGCCACCATTGGCAGGGAGCTGGATGATGACTCGGTGACGGGACTGCTTCCTTACTGTGACACCCCCTGCAAAGTACAAGAGCTTGTATCTCCTCCTATTACATAAGGATGACAGTAATTAGAGGGGAAATAAGGCTTAACAGGTATTTGAACTGAGTGCTATTCTAGACTTCCTTTGCAGTTTACAGCTTTTAATTATTATAGTCATCCATTATTAATGATAAACAATAAATAGTTCCTGTAGGACTTTCGATTTCAGTCATCTTCAGATATCAGTTCTTCAGTCAGAAGATTAAGAGAAAAGCTACAGATCTGTATTAGTTCCACAGTGACACTTATTACGTGAATAATGTTAGGCGAAAATCTTGGATTTTTTTTTTTTTCCAGGGACCAATAGAGCAGACATTTGGCTGACTCAGTTGATATCAGCTTTAGGTGGGTTATTACAGCAGCTGCAGCTTGTCTGAACACAGAAGCGTGTTGGACCATGGCCAAGCAATTGTAATTAGGAACAAGCAGTAGGAGAATCCCGATGGTGGCTCTACACCACCTGGTCGCTTTTCAACACATGGGAAACCCTTCATTCCCGAGTCAAACAGCTTGAGGAGATGCCAGGAGCTGGCACAAGGGGCAAGACAGACGTGCAGCCCAGCAAAGCTATTGACCCACTTGCTGACACAAATGGGTAAACCCCATGAAATAAAAATTGTTTGCGTAGTATAAAAAGAGTTCAACTCACTTAATAGACAAGATGCTTGTATTAGTTCACAAATACAGTGTTTAATAGAAGCCTAAATGTTAGTTTGTAGTAAAGATTTGTGAAGATATGTTCATTGGATCAAAAACTTTCTTAACACTCACAGAAATGAGAACAAAAAACAATGTCATTTTGCCGAAGATGATCTGCTCCAACAAAAATATTTTAGAAAGAACAATTAATACTGCTGGAAAATAACACTGTATTTTATATGAATAACTATTTCATGGATTCAAATTTAATGGTTTCAATTCTTTGCTCTTTTTCAAAGGTTATGAATTTAGTTTTCTTAATCCTTTTATTTGTTTGAATGCTCTAAACACTAACAGGAATTAATGCAAAAATGCCTTTATGCTTGTGTCCTTTATAAAGCATAAAGAATTGGCCATGACAGTCCAAGCCTGTATGTTTGGTGTAACTATATCTTACATTCTGATAATGTGGTAGCTGTAAGTAATCCCATGTCCCCCACAGGGTTCAGCACCCTGTGGAACAGGGTGTATTACAGAGTCTGTCTGTAACCGTACGTTTTGGAAAACCCCCTCCTGTTAAGCTTACAAAAAGAAATAAGGCATGAAAATGTGGTTAATATAAATCCTGTCATCAGTCTAACTTCAGGTGTGATTTCAATGTAATAAAAATTCAGGGGGAACCTGCACTGTTTTTACGAGCTTTGCCGAGTATATTAAAATGGCATTGGATTATAGGGTTTAATCAGACTATTACCATCAATGTAAAGTCTGCTGAGTTTTATTAACTTTCCTTCAATTTTCCTTGGAGCAGTCAGCCAAAATTATATACAATTGCATATTTAGTTATCTACCTACTTATCTCCTGTTATATAAAGCCTCATTTTTTTCTGATGATCAAGCAACATAAGTATAAATATTTCCAAACCCCAAATCTGTCAATTTTATCATTTGACAATTAAAATGCTATGATTATACAAGTATCTGTTTTGATGTTACATTAAGAGATATGTGTTTCCCCCATGACTAGTTATCTCTTTATCAATGTAAGATACAAAGGAGAGTTTGTAACATTAGGTAAAATGGGGGGGGGAAATCAAAGCAGATGCATACAGAAATGTATAGAAATAGCTATTCTTTTTAGCAAAAATTCCATGTCTTCCCAGCAGCTGCTGTATCATGGAGGTATTACATGTCCTCTGTCAGAGAAACGTGTATAATTATCCTGACAAAAGTGACTGGTAGCCTAACTCCCCTCTTCTTCCTTCTCAAAATCCATCTACTTGCACACAACGGATAAAATTACCTTCTTGACATGAAGAAGGACACGCTGTCCAGTCACTGAATGGAGTCACAATACAGTCCTTCCTACAGGGAAGCAGACAAGGTCTCACAGTTTCAGGTCGAAGGCTTTCAGGGCATCTAAAAAAATGACAAACAAGCATCATCAAATAAACAATCATTCTGCGATAAAGTGGTGTATCATGAGAAGTACTGAATGCCTGCAGGCACACGAGGGCACTGCTAGTTGCCCAGAATTCACTGAGATGGAGCACAGGAATAAAAGCTAGTACTATTTAAATACATCTGGTGAAAGCAAGCCAAAACTGATGTATTCTGCACCTGGGGATTTAACTTAAATAATCATCATTCCTCACTCATCATGCCAGACTCTGTCTTTTCAGGTTTTTTTCAAACTTCCACACAACCATGAAGAAAAAGTAATATCATTTAACTTAGCAAAATACATTTAAAATGCATAGTAAAAACACTGCTAGTCCAGGAACAAAGGCATATAAGTTGGACACGATTATGAGAGAAACCAGAAAATTATTTGAAACTGCCAGATCAATGAGACAGAGAAAGACTGTTGGAAGAGACAAAAAACCTTACTTGTTTTAGGAAGAAGCTTGATCAGCATATAAAAAGGATTATTGGACTGCCACATATGGGACTCATTACGCAGGTCATTTTCCTCATTCTGTGGGGATTCTCTCCCTTTTCATCAAGGACAAACACCTGTCTATGCTGCAATATTTGTTTCAGAATGATGCAATAACTCTTGCAGAAATACTGAAAACCTTTAAAACAATTTCAAAATTATTATTGCCTCAAAAGCGTACAGACTGGGGACTGTCAGAGGAATATGTAAAGATGAAAGAAAAACACCACTTCCATATTTCAGAGCTTTTGGATCATTACAGAAAAACATTACTATGACTATCTCTTGTGGATTCTGAGCAACTAGGACCAGAGAGATGAGAGACTAGTTTTATAACTAGACTTCAACAGCTGTGAAAGCTTGGCTTGTGTGACATATCTTTCTTGCCAGTCCAAAGGGAGCACAGGCAAGTCTAATGGTGAACTATCAAGAAAATATGGTTTCCATGGTTAGTGGAGAACTTAGCTTGTGCTATGTGAGGAGACAAGTTAAGGTGCTGATTTACAGGAAGATATTCTTCAGCAATAATACTTGCTAGTTCATGTTTTCCCTCAGTTGTCTGTGTTTTCCTGTCAATTTACATAAGCTTCTCAGAGTATGATCCATTACCATGAACCAGCATCAACTCGTTGGTGTCCTCTTATAATAACATCTCTACCCTTTCTTTTCTCTCCCCTTCCACCAATGTGCAAGACCATGAAATAATGTAGTTACAGCAACACAAGTCTCCATCACCTCTCCATAAGCCCTCTCTGTATTTTTAATTCAAATTGTGCCTTGTTTTTATGTGATTCATAAAAGCAGATTCTATATGCATGGGTGTATTTTATATGATCATGTACATTTTGCAAAAAACCTGCTACCAATCATATATATTAACTATGTTGTCTGAAATTTTCTTTAAGGTTAAAAGAAAAAAATGTTTCTGAAAAGTATTGAACACTGGCTTACTAATGTCTTTTTTGACATTTTTTTGCCTTAAAGAACGGGAGAAATTATAAGCATACAAAAGACTCCGAAATACACACATTCACCATTTCATTGAGAACTGCATCTTTCAGGAGCACTGAACATTACAATTCCTCTTCAGATACTTAGGCAAGACAATTAGTTCAATTAGAACACCATTTCTATCCTTTATATTGTTTGTATTTACTATATGTGGCTTAAAACGAAGTATTGATTTTTTTGCAGTCCTTACTCAAGGTCAAATTAAACAGAAAAGATATATGCTGAAGTCTGTAACTTGTGAGGCAGATAAGGCCAATAATATTGATTGTATCATACCACAGTAATCCTTTTTATTAAGGGGAGTTTAAAACAAGGTTTCTATTTACATTTTCATGTTAAATGCCTGGGTCTTTAAAAATGATTCAGTGCTTTTCATGTGACAATTCCAAGGATCAACTGAAACTTTCTTCATTTCACATGATGCATTTATGAAAGAATAAAACAGCCCTCCTCCCAAAATATAAGGTCAAATCAAAGGCAGTCACATTATACTAGATTTTAAAAGGATGATAAATCTTTTGAGATGTTTGAGTTTTTTATGTAAATGCACCAAACAAAAGATATAATGATACTATGACTAGGTAGAACAGCAACTTAATGCAGATACACAACAATTTAGATTACTGAATGTGCTCGCATTACTCCTCATATTTCCATTTAAAGTAAATTAGGCTTAAAGTCTACTGCAGAATGAAGGAACACATGGCAGGCACTGTGTAAATATTTAGTGCAAGAATAGCTGCCTCATGAACAACCTCTGCTATCAGTTCTTTCAGTTTGAATCTGTCCTGAGCAGGATATATTTACAGACTGCCAATCCATACAAAGATATTATCAAACGCATTTTACTAGCAGCTAATCTGTATTTAGCCCTGATCATATACATATATTAAAATGTAAAATTAAATCATTGGACCAAAGAGTTCCCTGAAGAAACATATATGGGTGGAAAAAAATCACAAAGGTTGCAAATCTAATGTTCAAACTAATGTTTCAGATCAGTACCCTGTCAGAGTTCTACTATGATACACCTCCTTGGTCTACTTCTGAGAAGATGCACTTATATGTGCTGTACTCTATTTAAATTCAATCCACTATTTTTGCACGGAACTGCATTAGGCCATACAGCGCACCGCTTGCTTGGATGTACCAAAAGGATCCTCGATATGATGCTGTTCTGCATGTCACACACATACCCTGTGAATTTTATCTCAACTTTATCTCAAGGGGATCTTTTTGCCTTTGAATGTAAGTCATGGTGATAAAAATATAAAGCAGCAAAATCTAAAGATAATTACACTATGAAGATGTTTTGAAAGATCTTTACTTTTTTGGGCCCACTTGTCCCACGTTGACTCTCACACAGATGACCTTTCTTGTTTGCATCCCCACGGAACAGGTGGCCTCCCCATTCCAGCTGGCAGAGGAGTTGAAAGCAGAGACAGACGTGTCCTCTATGCACTGTCCCCACGGGCCGGTCTGCCAATGATACACAGTGCAAGAGTGTTCATTACAGCTGCGCGTTTCCTGTAGGGCACTGATATTTGGGCATTGTATTCCTCCTGGAACAATAAAAGAGGGCAAGAGTTCATTCAGTGGAAGGAGAGAATTTTTTATTTATTTAAAAAAACTGCCACAAACTCACTTTGAAATCTTATTAGTTACACATTATCAGTTTGATTAAATGAAAGAAATACTGATAATTTTTTCCTCCTCTTCATATGCCCAGTATTGACTTTGACAAATTACAGTTAACATACCACACAGAACAGACTGTTCATGAACAGTATGTAAATCTGTACCATAAGGATTCTAAAATACTCATAACCTTGATAACACACTACTGTGCTTGAAATAAATTACAGCCTTATTATTTTGAGGTTCTCTAGAAGGGACTGCAAGAGATCATATAAGGATGTATGAAGGCTCTAGGCAAAAGAAATTGTTAATTATTCTACTTATGCATGTGTGAACACCACTGTTTACGTCTAATCCACAGATCAATTAAAAAGATTTTTGGAGCTCTTGTCCTAGCTCCCAGTGGATACTTATCCATGTTATGTAATTACCAAAGAGGATGACACAGCTGGCAATTTTAGGTCCCAGACTGAGATAACAAAAGCTGTTGCAGGTTAAGATTAAAATGCATTCAAGTGTCAATAATTGTGAAGAAAAGCTGAGATAATGCTATCTCTGTTGTATTTGGTTTCAGATAGTATGCTCAGTTTATTATATCCAAGCACTTCAAAGCTGCTCTGGCCTCCAAATCCTTCACGAGAAATGAAGAGGTATTTCCAGCTAGGAAATAGGCTACTGGATGTCCAGTAGATAGCATGATTTCTAAATATCTGATGTTACTAGACATAGAGAATCTAGGCTTAAGAATTAACTTAAACATTAACTTAAACATTTGTGGCCTACAAGGAACAATAGGGTTCCTATATCCAAATAAAAAAGCTGTGAAAAAAACTATATAACGTTTTAGCCTTTTTGAAAAGACATGAAAAATAAGGAAGACAACTGAAAGAGCAATTTTTTATTACTTAATGCAGAAGAGCTGTGTGACTTCTCTCTAAAAATAAAAATGAATGCTCACGCCAAATGCATGTTGGAGAGTATATTAGCCTTTATATGTATTCCAGTACTGAATTTCAGGTTGACCTCCTGCTCTACAGACATGCAAGAGGGAAGGGGTTTTACACACTCATTGTTAAGAGAAATTAAACAAACAAAAAGTGTAATCAAAGAAAGAATGGATGCAACAAATACTCCAACACAAATCAATTCATCAGTACAAAAATACTTTATACCCCAAGTTTATATCCCCCTTGCTTTTTAAGGATTTAAAATCTGCAGAAGACATGAGGAAAGGTCGATTCTTATGAAACCACAAGATAAAATCTGAATTGCCAGATTATTTCCCTAGAGATATTTCTAACTTCTAGATTTTGGCTAAAAATATTGATGCAACCAAGCAGCAAACATCATATTAATTGAGATGTCATGCTACAGATGATCTAATCTTAAATTTTGCAAAGGGGAATTAGAAAAACCTACAAATATGTGAATAAAATTAAAGAATGACTTCAATTAATTTTGGTTTGGATCAGAATGGATGCAACTCTATTAGAGTTGCTTAAAATGTATGTCAATGTGCAAAGTATTGAGACAAAACATCAGATGCATTTTCCTACAGAAGGAATTCAGAAAAAAAAAGTAAGATAAAATTATGGTCATGTAATAAATTTCAAATAGTTATGTAAACAGTACCCTTCAGAAAAGAAAAAAAAATCCAGCTAACACCAGTAGATAGGAATATATATATATAAATATTCACAAATTATTTGTGATGGAAGAGAAAATGTCTAGACATATGCCCCTAGTAATAGGGTTAAAAAAGGAAAACTTAAAAGACATAAGGAAGGTTACTAAAATAATTATTTTCATCTCAAGAAGAACCACAAGGGAAATAATTAAAGACATTAATAAATTAAAGAACTGTGTGTGGGAAGAAATGTTTCTCCAGAATTGGGAACAGCAGTTCCTAAGGCATTTGAGAATAAAATGACAACTTCGGTTCAGTTTTGACAGCTATGCAAGAATATATATTCAGGGGGAAAAATGAGAGTGACATTGACTTGTAAATGAAAAACATTGGGGCATGAATGTCTGCAGCTCAGTGGGAATCCAGTTCTGTTCAGATTAAACCAGGAGTTGAAAGAACATTTAAAGACTGAACAAAATAATATTACTAAAATAAAAACTACTTCATGTGCCAAATGTTGCAATAAAAAACTCCAACTATTTATTTATAAATCAATGTGTCATTCTCTCCAGGAAAAGAGCATTCCCTTGTGGTCCCTCAAATTTAAATAGGGAAAAGCAGAAGAGGTTGGAAAATGAGCAGTTAGAGATACCATGTAGGGGTAACAAGATCAGGGATGACCAACTTTAAGAGCATATCCCCAAAAGGGGACAGGTTTGAAGGAATGTAAAAGTTAATGAGTATCATTAACAGAAATAAATAAAATAGTCATTTGATTTCATCAGATTATGTTAAAAAAGGACATACAATAATAAATACATTCTTTAATAGTACGTGATCAGATGATAGCAAATAACTGCTCGGCAGCACTAAAATAATCTCAAGGTACAAAAAACACTTGGAGCTGAACCATTTCTTTTTGGGTTTGGATACTTAAGCAAAGTAGACTTGGAAATTAAGGATTCACTGAAAACTCAGGTTCCACAGTTCCAGAACTAAGTAGCTTTTTTTATTCCTGTTTCATGAAAAAACCCATGTTCTCTAAAACTTACTCTTTAGTGAATGAATAATTTTGCTAGGAAAACAATTACTCAATTCTATGCTCTCATATGTTATTTCAAGCAAGGAAAATACAAATCTTATGGACTCCTTTCCTTCAGTTATTCCTTACATATTCAGTAAATCAATCTGGCACATATATGAAAAGTAAGATCTATTGGTCCCTGTCAAACAGAATATCTGATGAGATGGGCAACTGATATCCTATACTACCTAACTCTGTGATATTTAATAGTCTGTGATAAATGAGGACACACTAAATAGTCCTTCTGGCATTATACTTGGCTAATCTGAGCGTACAATTGCCATAGTAAGATTTTGCCATGGACATGCATCCCTGTCCTAAGAATATGTCAAACAAAATCGTCCTTCACTCTCATTCTATTAAATTAAGCTTTTAAATCTTACTATTTTCCTTTTTAGATTTGACTCATTTTTTTGTTTTTTAAAATCTTTGCTTTTCAAAAATTACTGATAAAACTTGGAATGTATCCACAACATTAGTATTATCCTATACAACACTGTCAATCTATGTCAGAGTATAATCAATGCACCTTTCAGTAACTGAAAAACTAAGATTCATATAGTAGTTTATAAACTCAAGTCTATAGTAAGGTGAAGTAGTCTTAGCGCACACTACTAATTATATAAGATCTATTGTAAGCAGGAAAATAAAAAAGTAACAGAAATATTAAACAGAATATAAAAGAAAAATAAATGGATGTACATGCAACAGAGATAGGCTGAGCTGTATAGGATGGCGTTACCTGATTTATGCAGAATAACTGTATGGTGTATGAGGTAACATGACTGTGTCCTTTGCTGTCATTTTATATTTTGAGACAATGACTTTTCTTAGTTTCTTACTGTACCATGAAGATATATTTGACAGTGACACAATTTAATCACCACAATAGGCAAGCTCACAGACATATAAATTTACAAGTCACTTTGCCTTCTAAAACTTCATGCTGAGGACAGTGATCTCAGAAAAGGTATCAAAAATTATTATTGTGACACCCATTTCCTCATGGAGTCACCTAACAAACCACACTAAGTCTTTATCTTGAGAAAAGACACTCCCCTCTCTCTCCACTGAATGCAAGTAAATAAGCCTGTCTAAGAAAAGGTTGGATGATGTATTTGGTGGCATGACCTAGATATTAGGGTAGTGTGTTATAGGTAGGATGGTGTGTTGGTAGGAGGATGGCAACAGGTTAGGTAACAGGTTTGGCTAGGTTAGGTAATAGGTGATAGGTTGGACTTGATGATCTCTATGGTCTTTTCCAACCTTACTGATTCTGTGATTCTGTGAGATGTGGATGACCACACCCTACTTGAGACCTTGCACCGTGTGGTTTGACCATAAAGAAAAGGTATTGTTCCCAGTGAGGAAATAAAGATGAAGTTAGTGTGGTACTGGAGGGGCAGTCGGTATCCTGAAGATCTTTAGAAAATTTTGTCATTATTGTAATTTACATATAGCTTATATTTTTCCTGTAGAGTATTCTTGTCAGTGAGGAATTATTATAATACTACTGAATCGTTCCTACTCTAAGTCATCAAAAAAAATAGATTATACTGTGGCAATTTCCTGGTGGTCAGTTATGCTAACTTGATGGCTTCTTCAAACCAATTCAGCAACACAGATATCAGGGAAAGATGAAGAAAAATAATTTCTTTTGAGTGAAATGACATAGCTCTATTACAGTCATCTGCCAGCATTAACAAGGAAAATGACAGCATATTGTATTTTTTATTTCAAAGAAGAAGAAACTGAACAATCACAGATAATACTTAATATGAAGCCATCTGAGATCCAGATAAAAGAACCTATTTCACATATATTTACTGATCGTCAAAAATTTCATTGGGCTTTTCATGTTTAACTACCTGAATGAACAAGAATTAAGTGCTTTAGATACTTTGAGGACTCCAGTATTCCTTCTGTATGTAATGTCTGCAATTCTTTGGTCTTCCTAGGCTTGTGAATTGAATTCTCCATGACTAGCAGGAGGATGTGTGTGATCAAGGACTCCCAGTAATAAACCTGGATTCCTTATGTCACCTTAGAAGACAAGTTTAGCCTCGTTCATAGACTGGCAACAGTCTTGAACCTGTCTTCATTAACTAGTGCCCAATCCTGCTACATACTAGAAATACAGTAATCCCTTGAATATCATGGTATGTCAGTTCTGGAAACATGCCGCAATAAGTGAAATCTGTGAAGTAGCATGTCATATATATGTAAATACGGCCTGCCCCCCACCCCATCAGCCCTGAGCAGTAGGAGCAGCAGGAGCAAGCAGGAGACTGCAGCAAGCAGGAGCAAGGAGCAAGCAGCAAGGAGCTGCACCATGAGGGTCAAACCAAGGGGGAAGCCAGAAAACGTCTTTGCAGGAAAAAAAATGCAATGTAGTGAGGGATTACTGTAGTATATATTTATGTACAATATACTTGTCCTATTGTGTTTTGAATAAAAAGTGTCAGGTATCGTGGCTACATTTTACAAAAATTACAATGAAATAGCTTAGCTATCGTGGTCTGTCTCTCGTACAAACCATTTAAGGAAAGGTTAAAAAATAAAAAAAAAAAAATCGGTGGAATGGTACACCTGAACAGAACTGATAGCTGTTTTCAGAACCTAGTTTTAATGTGTAAAATGGAATTACTGATGTTACATTTATGAGACTTGGGATTTTGAGTTTTACACGATGTCTACAGAGTTTTCATCTACAGTACTGTGTACAGTACTAAGTTCTGATTTGAAATGAGAACTCTATGTTTTTTTTAAAAATGTTCATGTGAAACTGATATAAAAAATCAGCAGAATACAGATGTTCGGCTACATTAATATATTCTGCACCCCATGAACATAAAATAATTTGCTCAGTACCAACTACACCAATCAATATTTTATGTTTTGGGAACACAGCTGACATTTGTAATGCAGTTCTTAAGGTGAAAAGTCATTCAGTTATTTGTCACATAGTATATAACTAAAAGGCATAAGAGACTTATCAGGAGAAAGATGACAACTCTAATTACAGGGAAGCTTAAAAAACAAAAGTTAAATGATACATTTTGAATATACGTAATACAAGAAAAAGTGGAAAGTACCTTCCCACTAGCTCAAGTTGTAACAATATGCTAAGCCTTGGAAGGTTCTTTAATTTATTTATATACTTTCATTCTTTAGAGTTTGTACAGCGTGCAAAGGAGCATGGTGTTAAAGAGGTCTGACCAAGATGTGAGTGAATTGCTATCAGCTAAGTAGACATACAAGCTTGCACCCTTAAAAAAAACATAGAATAACCTAATTTCAGAATAGTGCTAGAAAGGCCAGGGTCTGAGCAAAGCTGAAGCACTGCAGCACCTAGGTAATGAGTTCGGTTCCTCCACATTAGTTTAGGGATCTTTTCCCTACTACCTCTGCGGTTTGAGATTCATCAGTCTTGAGATCACCCTGTGCTGATTCTGATCATTGCACAATAAATATAAATAAAATTCACACACCTAAAATTCAGGCTGCACTGAACAACTTTTGTGTCCAATAAAACTGCAAAAGTATGTAAAGAATCTATTGCCTTGACGCATACGGAAAAGCAAGAAGTACATGAATATCTGCTTATTTGAATTATCTGGCTCTGTGTTTCCCCCAAAATAAGTCCATCTGACACCTGATAAAAAAAAAACAAAAAAGACAGCATAAACCCAATTTTGGTTCTAATTTTAAGAGGGTTTTTACTTTGTTTCATAGAAAAATCCAAGTAACTTTTTACTTGAATCATCTGCTAAAATATAGTTCCGATTGCTTCTTACACTTCTAGAAAAGGTTCCTTTCAGATAAAGAGTTAAAAGTACTCAGCTACCATTTTTTTTTTTTACGATCACCTGACTTCTCTGCACACTTTCAGCAATGCTGTGGGTCTGCAAATAGCGAAGTGTACAGATATTTCACTGCTTCCATACAATACAGCTATCACTTTCTGGCTAAACTTCATCTTAATTTAAAGTAATATAATACTTAACAGTTTTAAAGAAGAACTGACACATGCATGTGATCCTTTTATACTGAAGGCATTTAACTTTTCTGTCAGCGATACAAAAGTCCTGATATGAATAAAAATGCTAATGGGGCAACATAAGTTACATATAATGGGGCATCAGAGAAACCATTTGCCTTGTTTCATTTTAATAGGAAACAAGAAAATTATGTATTTGAAATAGAAATAGTGACATTAAGCAGAATAATAAAAAATACCAACATTAATGAAATGAGAAAAATAAAATCTTTTTTAAACAGGTTTAGGTACAAGGAATAAATAATGTAGGATAAGCATTTGAATAATTTTTCTATATTAAAAAAAAAAGCCACAACTTCATCTAATAATTTATTTCTGTAGATCAAGAAATTACTCTGACACCATGAAGACCATTGAGAATTCACAATCAAATGAGAGCCTGCAAGAGTATGTGACCTTACCTTCACCTGCGTATGCCAGAATGGAGCGGGCACGCATCTGCTTCCCTTCTGTGGTTTTGCCGGAGCAGGTGTGTGAGCAGGAGGACCATGCAGACCACATGCTGAGCACACAATCCTTTGGGCACGGAGCTTCACAGACAACCGGGATTGGGTAGATAGCATCTCTACACAGCTGTCTGTCAACCTCTTCTCCTGGGAAAAAAAAAGGCCAGTAGCAGTCTATCATTTGTTAAATTAACTTAAAATGAGCAATCTAGTCCAGATGGGCACACAAATAAATTAGATTCTGTCCTTCTATATAAACAAGGTAAATAGATTTTTTATTAAAATTACTTGTCTACTATGCTTTGATTCTAGAAGAACATGCTTGAACCTAGTTTAATTTGATATTCTGATGAAGTGAATGTCAGAATGGGTGGTCTTAAGTCTTTCTTTTTGTAATACTTGATTGCACAGAAAATCTAAATGTGAGTTACAGAGGATAAAATACACCTAAAGAAAACTGCGTATATGCAAATGCACACACAATAATGACCTAGTCTTCTTCCACATTTGAAGGAGAAGGAGAAAAACATCCTAACTTTCAGTTTGGCCAGTCTTATAAACCACAATTCATCTTTTGAATTGCAGCTATCCATCAAAATATGAAAAAATACAGTAAACTGCAGTCAAAGTGTCTTTTGGTTGGAAAGATCTTCATTTGTCAACAAACCAGCAACACATCCTTGTGTCAAGGAAGCATAAAAATATCTGTGCATTTGTATTCACGGAGAGAGTAATTGCATATTGGAATGGGCTGCCCAGGGAGGTGGTGGAGTCGCCATCCCTGGAAGTGTTTAAGAGAAGACTGGACGAGGAGCTTAGCGACATGGTCTAGCTGGGGGGTGTAGGGTCCCTTCCGGCTCGGAGTGGCCTGCTAGACTGTGAGGCATCTAGGTTGGTATTACGCTCTAGGATGTGCTCTTGGTCACTGTACGGGTATTAGATGGTGAGTTGGACTAGATGATCCTTGTGGGTCCCTTCCAACTCATAATTTTCTGTGATTCTGTGATTCTGTATTATGTCACATTGAGATACGTATTTCATTATAATAAAAAGATCTAAGCTGGAATAAATGATTTACTGAATTATTAGCAAGTATAAATATAATATTAAGTACACAAATATATAAATATAATATTAAGGAGCAAGGCTGCTATTGTTTTCAATAATAAATTCATGGGAGCATTGTGCCTGAGATCTGTGTGAACAGCAACCTAATGTAAAAATGGATAGTTTTGTGAGGTGACATATAATTTCTTGATCAAATAAGTTAATATACATTAAGGAATGAATGAAGGACCGCATATTCTGATGTTAATAAGCCTCATGATAAAGCTTTATGTTGGAGCAGATGTTGGAAAAAATGAACTAAGCAGGGAGAAGTTTGGGTTCACTCTGTAGAATTATAGCTTTGCTATCATACAAACCAATTATAGAGAGTGCTTGCAAGGAAAAAGCACCAGGAACTGAGCAGTAGCCCAATACATAATGCCAGTTACATGCAACTATGAAAAAGTTGCATCTAAGAGCAAACTGGACTTTTGAGGCCCTGATAACCACACACAATCAAGGCATAGAAAGAGCCAGTTCATTTGTAAACACAAAACTTAAAAAAATTTTTTTCTAAAGAGTATAACATTTCAAAGCATATGAATGCCTTTTGTGCCATATGATCCTTGTACTAGGGCATAAAATCTTCTGTAGAGTTATGATTCACCTACCGAAACACTGTAGAAGAATACATGATCTTGCCAGGACCAAACAGGAGTCCCTAGAGTACTTTCTAAGATTCACCATGTCAATCCCTTTGATTTAATAGCCAATGTCAATAAAATAGTCTTATCAAGACTTTCAAATGAATACAGATCTTCAATACAACAAAATATTTGCTAGGTATTTTAATTAAATACTCTGTAATTGAATCATAAATGCATCAGGCACTGTTAATAATTATTACCACCTGGAATCTGAAAGCTAATTCAGTGAGACCTCTGCATACTGCAAATGAAGCTGAAGTTCTATAAACACTGCTTTATCCACATCTCAAATCATACTTTATTGCTTGATAGAAAAATATTAATAAAAAGATTCAAACACTAATTTAAACAAAAACTATATAAACTACATTTTTTGTCATTCAAGCTTTACAGCCCTAGAATCTCTCAAATAAGAACTGCTGTCAAACTGAGATCCTGAAATGGAGAGATTCTTTACTATTAATGACATATTATGAGTCACGGAACTATTAAAGACCAAATTGTTTAATAAAGAGGAAAAGACAAGAGCCATCCACCCAATATTATATCCTTCTAACCAGGGCCAAGTATTTTATTCATACAGAATATTTAGGCACAAGAGAACTGCAAACATCAATCTTCCTTGGCTCTAAAAACCAGGGGAAATCCTGCAGATCATGTTTTTAAAACAGCCTAAAGTAGTAATAGTCATCTGAATTATAAAGACCTTTGAGATCAAGTCAGTCTCAATAGCTGTATTTTCCCATATTAAAAAAAAAAAAAATGAGCCCTGTTGAAGGCTTTGCAGCTCACCCACATCAAGTTCTACTTTCCTCCCTGGACTCAATTTTTGCATCAATTTTTTCCTCTCATGTTTTGCAGGTCATCACATCCTGACACCAGCACAGGAGGCATTCCTTTCTGTTTCCTCAGAATGACATGTGTTTAGGTTGAATGACAAGAGATAGAGGAGTGGACTGCAAACTTCTTTTCCAAAAAATATTAAAAAAAAGGTAGAAAAGGGGTTAACCCTATTCTCCAATTGTTGCATTGCTATGTAAGAATGAACGAGATAAACGTCTGGGACATTTTCACACTTTGCAAGAAATGTTACTACAGTAATCCCTTGAATATCACAGGGAGTCAGTTCCAGAAAAATGCTGTTATAAGCAAAATCCGTGAAGTAGCGGTAAATACAGTAAATAAAGTTAAGACAGTAAAGACATGGGAAAAGTCCACAATGTACTGAACCCATGAATCATGAACCATCAAGTAGTGGGGGATTACTCTATTACAATAAAGTGTGTCATAGCATAAACCAATGACACTATATTGAGCTTACTTATCACCTGCTAGCTGTTATTTTTAAACTCAAGATAAATTTGGGGCCACAATGAGAAATTTTGTTAAATTAGTTTCAGTCTGAGTTTATATTTCAAACTAAACAAAGCCTTCACCCTCAACCAAAATCAAAGCTCTCTTTTCTCCTTTGCTTTTATAGAGAAAATTTTCTAGATATGGATCTTACATGCTGGCATTTCATTTTTGTCAACTGTCCAATTCAATAGCATAGAAAAGTAGGTAGAAGGTAGGAAGGAAGGTAAGTAGGTTTTATAATGGGCACTTCCTATCTTTTTAGACTAAATTGTTTCTGACATTTTACTAATGATTTTAGGAACAACTTGACCCTTTTTGCCTTCCTCTTGAAAGTGGATAGTGTAGTCAACTACCAGGAACAACTCAACCATAAGCTGGGAACAATGCCAATGTAAAGACTAAAACTACTTAGAAAAAGTCACGTTTGAAAGTTTGCCATGTGTGTTGAAGGGCCATGAAGGTGATTCTCTGATTTGCTCTGGTTTAAGCATGTTTCCTATGTGGAGCTGCTGAGAAAATTGATGTTTTTCAGCCTGGAGAAGAGAAGATTTTAGTGAGACATTATAGCAGCCTTTTAGTGCCTACAAAGGGCCAACAAGAAAGCTAGAGAAGGTTTTTTTACAAAAGCATGTAGTGATAGGACAAGGGGGAACAGCTTTAAAATGAAGAAGGGTAGATTTAGATTAGACAAAAGGCAGACATTCTTTACGGTAAGAATGGTGAGGCACTGGAACAAGTTGTCTGAAGAAGTGATCAATGTCCCATCCCTGGAAGTGTTCAAGGCCAGGCCGGATGGAGCACTAACATCTTGGTCTCGTGGAAGGTGTCCCTGTCTATGACAGGGAAGGATTGAACTA